>CM024563.1:217858-241174 GCA_014182515.1 Eucalyptus microcorys | reverse complement strand
GAAAAGTAGCAACATTTTCTACGCGAATACGCACGCGTGTTCATTTTTGGCCTGTGCTCTTGGGCGATGCGGTAATGTCACTATTCTTCCGGCATTGATGCTGGAATTTCTATCTACTGTATTTGTAATGTCAAGAGGAAGGCCTACGATGAAGAATTGCGACCAAAATCAGAGGGACGGAAAAGTAGCAACATTTTCTGCGCGAATACGCACACGTGTTCATTTTGGGCCTGTGCACTTTGGCGATGCGGTAACGCCACTATTCTTCTGGCATTGATGCTGGAATTTGTATCTACTGTATTTGTAATGTCAAGAGGAAGGCCTACGATGAAGAATTGCGACCAAAATCAGAGGGACGGAAATGTAGCAACATTTTCAGCAGCAATATGCACGCGTGTTCATTTTGGGCCTGTGTACTTTGGCGATGCGGTAACGCCACTATTCTTCTGGCATTGATTCTGGAATTTCTATCTACTGTATTTGTAATGTCAAGAGGAAGCCCTACGATGAAGAATTGTGACCAAAATCAGAGGGACGGAAAAGTAGCACCATTTTCGGCGGGAATACACACGAGTGTACATTTTGGGCCTGTGCACTTTGGCGATGCGGTAACGCCACTATTCTTCTGGCATTGATGCTGGAATTTCTATCTACTGTATTTGTAATGTCAAGAGGAAGGCCTACGATGAAGAATTGCGACCAAAATCAGAGGGACGGAAAAGTAGCAACATTTTCTGCGGAATACGCACGCGTGTTCATTTTGGGCCTGTGCACTTTGGCGATGCGGTAACGCCACTATTCTTGGCATTGATGCTGGAATTTCTGTCTACTGTATTTGTAATGTCAAGAGGAAGGCCTACGATGAAGAATTGCGACCAAAATCAGAGTGACGGAAAAGTAGCAACATTTTCGGCGGGAATACGCACGCGTGTTCATTTTGGGCCTGTGCACTTTGGCGATGCGGTAACGCCACTATTCTTCCGGCATTGATGCTGGAATTTATGTCTACTGTATTTATAATATCAAGAGGAAGGCCTACGATGAAGAATTGTGACCAAAATCAAAGGGACGGAAAAGTAGCAACATTTTCGGTTGGAATACCCACGCGTGTACATTTTTGGGCCTGTGCACTTTGGCGATGCGGTAACGCCACTATTCTTTTGGCATTGATGCTCGAATTTCTATCTACTGTATTCGTAATGTCAAGAGGAAGGCCTACGATTACGACTTGCGACCAAAATCAGAGGGACGGAAAAGTAGCAACATTTTCGGCGGGAATACGCACGCGTGTTCATTTTGGGCCTGTGCACTTTGGCGATGCGGTAACGCCACTATTCTTCTGGCATTGATGCTGGAATTTCTGTCTACTGTATTTGTAATGTCAAGAGGAAGGCCTACGATGAAGAATTGTGACCAAAATCAGAGGGACGGAAAAGTAGCAACATTTTCTGCGGAATACGCACGCGTGTTCATTTTGGGCCTGTGCACTTTGGCGATGCGGTAACGCCACTATTCTTCTGGCATTGATGCTGGAATTTCTATCTACTGTATTTGTAATGTCAAGAGGAAGGCCTACGATGAAGAATTGCGACCAAAATCAGAGGGACGGAAAAGTAGCAACATTTTCGGCGGGAATACGCACGCATGTTCATTTTGGGCCTGTGCACTTTGGCGATGCGGTAACGCCACTATTCTTCTGGCATTGATGCTGGAATTTCTATCTACTGTATTTGTAATGTCAAGAGGAAGGCGTACGATGAAGAATTGCGACCAAAATCAGAGGGACGGAAATGTAGCAACATTTTCAGCGGGAATACGCACGCGTGTTCATTTTGGGCCTGTGCACTTTGGCGATGCGGTAACGCCACTATTCTTCCGGCCTTGATGCTGGAATTTATGTCTACTGTATGTGTAATGTCAAGAGAAAGGCCTACGATGAAGAATTGCGACCAAAATCAGAGGGACGGAAAAGTAGCAACATTTTCGGCGGGAATACGCACGCGTGTACATTTTGGGCCTGTGCACTTTGGCGATGCGGTAACGCCACTATTCTTCTGGCATTGATGCTGGAATTTCTATCTACTGTATTTGTAATGTCAAGAGGAAGGCCTACGATGAAGAATTGTGACCAAAATCAGAGGGACGGAAAAGTAGCAACATTTTCTGCGCAAATACGCACGCGTGTTCATTTTGGGCCTGTGCACTTTGGCGATGCGGTAACGCCACTATTCTTCCGGCATTGATGCTGGAATTTATGTCTACTGTATTTGTAATGTCAAGAGGAAGGCCTACGATGAAGAATTGCGACCAAAATCAGAGGGACGGAAAAGTAGCAACATTTTCGGCGGGAATACGCACGCGTGTACATTTTGGGCCTTTGCACTTTGGCGATGCGGTAACTCCACTATTCTTCTGGCATTGATGCTGGAATTTCTATCTACTGTATTTGTAATGTCAAGAGGATGGCGTACGATGAAGAATTGCGACCAAAATCAGAGGGACGGAAATGTAGCAACATTTTCAGCAGCAATACGCACGCGTGTTCATTTTGGGCCTGTGCACTTTGGCGATGCGGTAACGCCACTATTCTTCCGGCATTGATGCTGGAATTTATGTCTACTGTATGTGTAATGTCAAGAGAAAGGCCTACGATGAAGAATTGCGACCAAAATCAGAGGGACGGAAAAGTAGCAACATTTTCGGCGGGAATACGCACGCGTGTACATTTTGGGCCTGTGCACTTTGGCGATGCGGTAACGCCACTATTCTTCTGGCATTGATGCTGGAATTTCTATCTACTATATTTGTAATGTCAAGAGGAAGGCCTACGATGAAGAATTGCGACCAAAATCAAAGGGACAGAAAGGTAGCAATATTTTCGGCCGGAATACGCACGCTTGTTCATTTTGGGCCTGTGCACTTTGGCGATGCGGTCACGCCACTATTCTTCGGGCATTGATGCTGGAATTTCTATCTACTGTATTTGTAATGTAAAAAGGAAGGGCTACGATGAAGAATTGCGACCAAAATCAGAGGGGCGGAAAAGTAGTAACATTTTCTGCAGAATTACGCACGCGTGTTCATTTTGGGCCTGTGCACTTTGGCGATGCAGTAACGCCACTATTCTTCGGGCAATGATGCTGGAATTTATGTCTACTGTATTTGTAATGTCAAGAGTAAGGCCTATAATGAAGAATTGCGACCAAAATCAGAGGGACGGAAAAGTAGCAACATTTTCGGTGGGAAAACGCACGCGTGTTCATTTTGGGCCCTTGCACTTTGGCGATGCGGTAACGCCACTATTCTTCGGGCATTGATGCTGGAATTTATGTCTACTGTATTTGTAATGTCAAGAGGAAGGCCTAGGATGAAGAATTGCGACCAAAATCAGAGGGACGGCAAGGTAGCAACATTTTCTGCCGGAATACGTACGCGTGTTCATTTTGGGTCTGTGAAATTTGGCGATGCGGTAACACCACTATTCTTCTGGCATTGATGCTGGAATTTCTATCTACTGTATTTGTAATGTCAAGAGGAAGGCCTGCCACGAAGAATTGCGACCAAAATCAGAGGGACGGAAAGGTAGCAGCATTTTCGGCGGGAATACGCACGCGTGTTCATTTTGGGCCTGTGCACTTTGGCGATGCGGTAAGGCCACAATTCTTCCGGCATTGATGCTGGAATTTCTATCTACTGTATTTGTAATGTCAAGAGGAAGGCCTATGATGAAGAATTACGACCAAAATCAGAGGGCCGGAAACGTAGCAACATTTTAGGCCGGAATACTTTGGCGATGCGGTAATGCCACTATTCTTCTGGCATTGATGCTGGAATTTCTGTCTACTGTATTTGTAATGTCAAGAGGAAGGCCTACGATGAAGAATTGCGACCAAAATCAGAGGGACGGAAAAGTAGCAACATTTTCGGTGGGAATACGCACGCGTGTTCATTTTGGGCCTGTGCACTTTGGCGATGCGGTAACGCCACTATTCTTCTGGCATTGATGCTGGAATTTCTATCTACTGTATTTGTAATGTCAAGAGGAAGGCCTACGATGAAGAATTGTGACCAAAATCAGAGGGACGGAAAAGTAGCAACATTTTCTGCGGGAATACGCACGCGTGTTCATTTTGGGCCTGTGCACTTTGGCGATGCGGTAATGCCACTATTCTTCTGGCATTGATGCTGGAATTTCTGTCTACTGTATTTGTAATGTCAAGAGGAAGGCCTACGATGAAGAATTGCGACCAAAATCAGAGGGACGGAAAAGTAGCAACATTTTCTGCGGGAATACGCACGCGTGTTCATTTTGGGCCTGTGCACTTTGGCGATGCGGTAACGCCACTATTCTTCTGGCATTGATGCTGGAATTTCTGTCTACTATATTTGTAATGTCAAGAGGAAGGCCTACGATGAAGAATTGCGACCAAAATCAGAGGGACGGAAAAGTAGCAACATTTTCTGCGGGAATACGCACGCGTGTTCATTTTGGGCCTGTGCACTTTGGCGATGCGGTAACGCCACTATTCTTCGGGCATTGATGCTGGAATTTATGTCTACTGTATTTGTAATGTCAAGAGGAAGGCCTACGATGAAGAATTGCGACCAAAATCAGAGGGACGGAAAAGTAGCAACATTTTTCGGCGGGAATACGCACGCGTGTTCATTTTGGGCTGTGCACTTTGGCGATGCGGTAACGCCACTATTCTTCTGGCATTGATGCTGAATTTCTATCTACTGTATTTGTAATGTCAAGAGGATGGCGTACGATGAAGAATTGCGACCAAAATCAGAGGGACGGAAATGTAGCAACATTTTCAGCAGCAATACGCACGCGTGTTCATTTTGGGCCTGTGCACTTTGGCGATGCGGTAACGCCACTATTCTTCGGGCATTGATGCTGGAATTTATGTCTACTGTATTTGTAATGTCAAGAGGAAGGCCTACGATGAAGAATTGCGACCAAAATCAGAGGGACGGAAAAGTAGCAACATTTTCTGCGGGAATACGCACGCGTGTTCATTTTGGGCCTGTGCACTTTGGCGATGCGGTAACGCCACTATTCTTCTGGCATTGATGCTGGAATTTATGTCTACTGTATTTGTAATGTCAAGAGGAAGGCCTACGATTAAGAATTGCGACCAAAATCAGAGGGACGGAAAAGTAGCAACATTTTCGGTGTGAATACACATGCGTGTTCATTTTGGGCCTGTGCACATTGGCGATGCGGTAACGCCACTATTCTTCAGGCATTGATGCTGGAATTTCTATCTACTGTATTTGTAATGTCAAGAGGAAGGCCTAGGATGAAGAATTTCGACCAAAATCAGAGGGATGGAAAGGTAGCAACATTTTCTGCGGGAATACGCACGCGTGTTCATTTTGGGCCTGTGCACTTTGGCGATGCGGTAACGCCACTATTCTTCTGGCATTGATGCTGGAATTTCTGTCTACTGTATTTGTAATGTCAAGAGGAAGGCCTACGATGAAGAATTGCGACCAAAATCAGAGGGACGGAAAAGTAGCAACATTTTCTACGGGAATACGCACGCGTGTTCATTTTGGGCCTATGCACATTGGCGATTCGGTAACGCCACTATTCTTCTGGCATTGATGCTGGAATTTCTTAATACTGTATTTGTAATGTCAAGAGGAAGGCCTTGGAAGAGGAATTGCGACCAAAATCAGAGGGACGGAAAGGTAGCAGCATTTTCTGCGGGAATACGCACGCGTGTTCATTTTGGGCCTGTGCACTTTGGCGATGCGGTAACGCCACTATTCTTCTGGCATTGATGCTGGAATTTCTATCTACTGTATTTGTAATGTCAAGAGGAAGGCCTGCCATGAAGAATTGCGACCAAAATCAGAGGGATGGAAAAGTAGCAACATTTTTTGCGGGAATACGCACGAGTGTTCGTTTTGGGCCTCTGCACTTTGGCGATGCTGTAAGGCCACTATTCTTCTGGCATTGAAGCTGGAATTTCTATCTACTGTATTTGTAATGTCAAGAGGAAGGCCTACGATGAAGAATTGTGACCAAAATCAGAGGGACGGAAAAGTAGCAACATTTTCTGTGGGAATACGCACGGGTGTTCATTTTGTGCCTGTGCACTTTGGCGATGCGGTAACGGCACTATTCTTTTGGCATTGATGCTAAAATTTCTGTGCGCTGTATTTGCAATGTCAAGTGGAAGAACTGCGATGAAGCATTGTGAGCAAATCAGAGGGACGGAAAAGTAGCAACATTTTTTGTGGGACTACGCCCTCGTGTTCATTTTGGGCCTGTGCAATTTGGCGATGCGATAACGCCACTATTCTTCTGGCATTGATGCTAGAATTTCTGTCTACTATATTTGTTATGGCAAGAGGTTGGGCTACGATGAACAATTGCGACCAAAATCAGAGCGACGGCAAAGTAGCAGCATTTTCTGTGAGAAAACGCACGCCTGTTCATTTTGAGCCCGTGCACTTTGGCGATGCGGTAACGCCACTATTCTTCCGGCATTGATGGTGGAATTTCTGTCTATTGTATTTGTAATGTCAAGAGGAAGGCCTACGATGAAGAATTGCGACCAAAATCAGAGGGACGGAAAAGTAGCAACATTTTCGGTGTGAATACACACGTGTTCATTTTGGGCCTGTGCACTTTGGCGATGCGGTAACGCACCATTCATCTGGCATTGATGCTGGAATTTCTATCTACTGTATTTGTAATGTCAAGAGGAAGGCCTAGGATGAAAAATTACGAACAAAATCACAGGGACGGAAAAGTAGCAACATTTTGGGCCGGAATACGCACGCGTGTTCATTTTGGGCCTGTGCACTTTGGCGATGCGGTAACGCCACTATTCTTCTGGCATTGATGCTGGAATTTCTGTCTACTATATTTGTAATGTCAAGAGGAAGGCCTACGATGAAGAATTGTGACCAAAATCAGAGGGACCGAAAAGTAGCAACATTTTTGGCGGGAATACGCACGCGTGTACTTTTTGGGCCTGTGCACTTTGGCGATGCGGTAATGCCACTATTCTTCTGGCATTGATGCTGGAATTTCAGTCTACTGTATTTGTAATGTCAAGAGGAAGGCCTACGATGAAGAATTGCGACCAAAATCAGAGGGACGGAAAAGTAGCAACAGTTTCGGCAGGAATACGCACGCATGTTCATTTTGGGCCTGTGCACTTTGGCGATGCGGTAACGCCACTATTCTTCTGGCATTGATGCTGGAATTTTTGTCTACTGTATTTGTCATGTCAAGCGGAAGGCCTACGATGAAGAATTGCGACCAAAATCAGAGTGACGGAAAAGTAGCAACATTTTCGGCGGGAATACGCACGCGTGTTCATTTTGGGCCTGTGCACTTTGGCGATGCGGTAACGCCACTATTCTTCTGGGCTTGATGCTGGAATTTCTATCAACTGTATTTGTAATGTCCAGAGGAAGGCCTAGGTAGAAGAATTGCGACCAAAATCAGAGGGACGGAAAAGTAGCAACATTTTTCTGCGGAATACGCACGCGTGTTCATTTTGGGCCTGTGCACTTTGGCGATGCGGTAATGCCACTATTCTTCTGGCATTGATGCTGGAATTTCTATCTACTGTATTTGTAATGTCAAGAGGAAGGCCTACGATGAAGAATTGCGACCAAAATCAGAGGGACGGAAAAGTAGCAACATTTTCGGCCGGAATACGCACGCGTGTTCATTTTGGGCCTGTGCACTTTGGCGATGCGGTAACGCCACTATTCTTCTGGCATTGATGCTGGAATTTCTATCTACTGTATTTGTAATGTCAAGAGGAAGGCCTACGATGAAGAATTGCGACCAAAATCAGAGGGACGGAAAGTGTAGCAACATTTTCTCGCGCGAATACGCACGCGTGTTCATTTTGGGCCTGTGCACTTTGGCGATGCGGTAACGCCACTATTCTTCTGGCATTGATGCTGGAATTTCTATCTACTGTATTTGTAATGTCAAGAGGAAGGCCTACGATGAAGAATTGCGACCAAAATCAGAGGGACGGAAAAGTAGCAACATTTTCGGTGTGAATACACATGCGTGTTCACTTTGGATGCGGTAACACCACCATTCTTCTGGCATTGATGCTGGAATTTCTATCTACTGTATTTGTAATGTCAAGAGGAAGGCCTAGGATGAAGAATTGCGACCAAAATCAGAGGGACGGAAAAGTAGCAACATTTTCGGCGGAATATGCACGCGTGTTCATTTTGGGCCTGTGCACTTTGGCGATGCGGTAACGCCACTATTCTTCTGGCATTGATGCTGGAATTTCTGTCTACTATATTTGTAATGTCAAGAGGAAGGCCTGCGATGAAGACTTGTGACCAAAATCAGAGGGACGGAAAAGTAGCAACATTTTCTACGCGAATACGCACGCGTGTTCATTTTTGGCCTGTGCTCTTGGGCGATGCGGTAATGTCACTATTCTTCTGGCATTGATCTGGAATTTCAATCTACTGTATTTGTAATGTCAAGAGGAAGGCCTACGATGAAGAATTGCGACCAAAATCAGAGGGACGGAAAAGTAGCAACATTTTCGGCGGGAATACGCACGCATGTTCATTTTGGGCCTGTGCACTTTGGCGATGCGGTAACGCCACTATTCTTCTGGCATTGATGCTGGAAATTCTTTCTACTGTATTTGTAATGTCAAGAGGAAGGCCTAGGATGAAGAATTGCGACCAAAATCAGAGGGACAGAAAGGTAGCATAATTTCTGCGGGAATTCGCACGCGTGTTCATTTTGGGCCTGTCCACTTTGGCGATGCGGTAACGCCACTATTCTTCTGGCATTGATCCTGGAATTTCTATCTACTGTATTTGTAATGTCAAGAGGAAGGCCTACGATGAGGAATTGTGACCAAAATCCGAGGGACGGAAAAGTAGCAACATGTTCTGCGCTACTACGTACGCGTGTTCATTTTGGGCCTGTGCACTTTGGCGATGCGGTAATGCCACTATTCTTCTGGCATTGATGCTGGAATTTCTATCTACTGTATTTGTAATGTCAAGAGGAAGGCCTACGATGAAGAATTGCGACCAAAATCAGAGGGACGGAAAAGTAGCAACATTTTCGGCGGGAATACGCACCCATGTTCATTTTGGGCCTGTGCACTTTGGCGATGCGGTAACGCCACTATTCTTCTGGCATTGATGCTCGAATTTCTATCTACTGTATTCGTAATGTCAAGAGGAAGGCCTACGATTACGACTTGCGACCAAAATCAGAGGGATAGAAAAGTTGCAACATTTTCTGGAGCAATACGCACGCGTGTTCATTTTGGGCCTGTGCACTTTGGCGATGCGGTAACGCCACTATTCTTCCGGCATTGATGCTGGAATTTATGTCTACTGTATTTATAATATCAAGAGGAAGGCCTACGATGAAGAATTGTGACCAAAATCAGAGGGACGGAAAAGTAGCAACATTTTCGGCGGGAATACGCACGCGTGTTCATTTTGGGCCTGTGCACTTTGGCGATGCGGTAACGCCACTATTCTTCGGGCATTGATGCTGGAATTTATGTCTACTGTATTTGTAATGTCAAGAGGAAGGCCTAGATTAAGATGAAGAATTGCGACCAAAATCAGAGGGACGGAAAAGTAGCAACATTTTCTGCGAGAATACGCACGCGTGTTCATTTTGGGCCTGTGCACTTTTGCGATGCGGTAACGCCACTATTCTTCTGGCATTGATGACTGGAATTTCTCTCTACTATATTTGTAATGTCAAGAGGAAGGCCTACGATGAAGAATTGCGACCAAAATCAGAGGGACGGAAAAGTAGCAACATTTTCTACGGAATACGCACGGGTGTTCATTTTGGGCCTGTGCACTTTGGCGATGCGTTAACGCCACTATTCTTCTGGCATTGATCTTGTAATTTCCATCTATTGTATTTGTAATGTCAAGAGGAAGGCCTACGATGAAGAATTGCGACCAAAATCAGAGGGACGGAAAAGTAGCAACATTTTCGGCGGGAATACGCACGCATGTTCATTGTGGGCCTATGCACTTTGGCGATGCGGTAACGCCACTATTCTTCTGGCATTGATGCTGGAATTTCTATCTACTGTATTTGTAATGTCAAGAGGAAGGCCTACGATGAAGAATTGCGACCAAAATCAGAGGGACGGAAAAGTAGCAACATTTTTTGCGGGAATACGCACGCGTGTTCATTTTGGGCGCCGTGCACTTTGGCGATGCGGTAACGCCACTATTCTTCTGGCATTGATGCTGGAATTTCTATCTACTGTATTTGTAATGTCAAGAGGAAGGCCTACGATGAAGAATTGTGACCAAAATCAGAGGGACGGAAAAGTAGCAACATTTTCTGCGCGAATACGCACGCGTGTTCATTTTGGGCCTGTGTACTTTGGCGATGCGGTAATGCCACTATTCTTCTGGCATTGGTGTTGGAATTTCTATCTACTATATTTGTAATGTCAAGAGGAAGGCCTACGATGAAGAATTGCGACCAAAATCAGAGGGACGGAAACGTAGCAACATTTCCGGCGGGAATACGCACCCGTGTTCATTTTGGGCCTGTGCACTTTGGCGATGCGGTAACGCCACTATTCTTCGGGCATTGATGTTGGAATTTATGTCTACTTTATTTGTAATGTCAAGAGGAAGGCCTACTATTAAGAATTGCGACCAAAATCAGAGGGACAGAAAAGTAGCAACATTTTCTGCGCGAATACGCACGCTTGTTTATTTTGGGCCTGTGCACTTTGGCGATGTGGTAACGCCACTATTCTTCGGGCATTGATGCTGGAATTTATGTCTACTGTATTTGTAATGTCAAGTGGAAGGCCTACGATGAAGAATTGCGACCAAAATCAGAGGGACGGAAAAGTAGCAACATTTTCGCGTGTGAATACACATGCGTGTTCATTTTGGGCCTAACACCACCATTCTTCTGGCATTGATGCTGGAATTTCTATCTACTGTATTTGTAATGTCAAGAGGAAGGCCTAGGATGAAGAATTGCGACCAAAATCAGAGGGACGGAAAAGTAGGTACATTTTCGGCCGGAATACGCACGCGTGTTCAATTTGGGCCTGTGCACTTTGGCGATGCGGTAACGCCACTATTCTTCTAGCATTGATGCTGGAATTTCTGTCTACTATATTTGTAATGTCAAGAGGAAGGCCTACGATGAAGAATTGTGACCAAAATCAGAGGGACGGAAAAGTAGCAACATTTTCTACGCGAATACGCACGCGTGATCATTTTGGGCCTGTGCTCTTGGCGATGCGGTAACGCCACTATTCTTCTGGCATTTATGCAGGAATTTCTATCTATTGTATTTGTAATGTCAAGGGGAAGGCCTACGATGAAGAATTACGACCAAAATCAGAGGGAAGGAAAAGTAGCAACATTTTCGGCGGGACTACGCACGCGTGTTCATTTTGGGCCTGTGCACTTTGGCGATGCGGTAACGCCACTATTCTTCTGGCATTGATGCTGGAATTTCTGTCTGCTGTATTAGTAATGTCAAGAGGAAGGCCTACGATGAAGAATTGCGACCAAAATCAGAGTGACGGAAAAGTAGCAACATTTTTTGCGCGAATACGCACGCGTGTTCATTTTGGGCCTATACACATTGGCGATGCGGTAACATCACTATTCTTCTGGCATTGATGCTGGAATTTCTGTCTACTGTATTTGTAATGTCAAGAGGAAGGCCTACGATGAAGAATTGTGACCAAAATCTGAGGGACGGAAAAGTAGCAACATTTTCTGCGGGAATACGCATGTGTGTTCATTTTGGGCCTGTGCACTTTGGCGATGCGGTAATGCCACTATTCTTCTGGCATTGATGCTGGAATTTTCTATCTACTGTATTTGTAATGTCAAGAGGAAGGCCTACGATGAAGAATTGCGACCAAAATCAGAGGGACGGAAAAGTAGCAACATTTTCGGCGGGAATACGCACCCATGTTCATTTTGGGCCTGTGCACTTTGGCGATGCGGTAACGCCACTATTCTTCTGGCATTGATCTTGGATTTTCTATCTACTGTATTTGTAATGTCAAGAGGAAGGCCTACGATGAAGAATTGCGATCAAAATCAGAGGGACAGAAAAGTGGCAACATTTTCTGCGGGAATACGCACGCGTGTTCATTTTGGGCCTGTGCACTTTGGCAATGCGGTAACGTCACTATTGTTCAGGCATTGATGCTGGAAATTCTGTATACTGTATTTGTAATGTCAAGAGGAAGGCGTACGATGTACAAATGAGACCAAAATCAGACGGACGGAAAAGTAGCAACATTTTCAGAGGGAATACGCACGCGTGTTCATTTTGGGCCTAACGGTAACCACCATTCTTCTGGCATTGATGCTGGAATTTCTATCTACTGTATTTGTAATGTCAAGAGGAAGGCCTAGGATGAAGAATTGCGACCAAAATCAGAGGGACGAAAAAGTATCAACATTTTCCACGGGAAGATGCACGGGTGTTCATTTTGGGCCTGTGAACTTTGGCGATGCGGTAACGCCACTATTCTTCTGGCGTTGGTGCTAGAATTTCTGTCTACTATATTTGTAATGTCAAGAGTAAGGCCTACGATTTAGAATTGCAACCAAAATCAGAGGGACGGAAAAGTATCAACATTTTCTACGGGATTACGCACGCATGTTCATTTTGGGCCTGTGCACTTGGCGATGCGTTAATGCCACTATTCTTCTGGCATTGATCTTGGAATTTTCAATCTATTGTATTTGTAATGTCAAGAGGAAGGCCTACGATGAAGAATTGCGACCAAAATCAGAGGGACGGAAAAGTAGCAACATTTTCGGCGGGAATACGCACGCATGTTCATTTTGGGCCTGTGCACTTTGGCGATGCGGTAACGCCACTATTCTTCTGGCATTGATGCTGGAAATTCTATCTACTGTGTTTGTAATGTCAAGAGGAAGGCCTACGATGAAAAATTGCGACCAAAATCAGAGGGACAGAAAAGTGGCAACATTTTTTGCGCGAATACGCACGCGTGTTCATTTTGGGCGCCGTTGCACTTTGGCGATGCGGTAACGTCACTATTCTTCTGGCATTGATGCTGGAATTTCTATCTAATGTATTTGTAATGTCAAGAGGAAGGCCTACGATGAAGAATTGTGACCAAAATCTGAGGGACGGAAAAGTAGCAACATTTTCTGCGCGAATACGCATGGGTGTTCATTTTGGGCCTGTGCACTTTGGCGATGCGGTAACGCCACTATTCTTCTGGCATTGATGTTGGAATTTCTGTCTACTGTATTTGTAATGTCAAAAGGAAGGCCTACGATGAAGAATTGCGACCAAAATCAGAGTGACGGAAAAGTAGCAACATTTTCTACGCGAATACGCACTCGTGTTCATTTTGGGCCTGTGCACTTTGGCGATGCGGTAACGCCACTATTCTTCTGGCATTGATGCTGGAATTTCTATCTACTGTATTTGTAATGTCAAGAGGAAGGCCTACGATGAAGAATTGCGACCAAAATCAGAGGGACGGAAAAGTAGCAACATTTTCGGTGTGAATACACATGCGTGTTCATTTTGGGCCTTTAACACCACCATTCTTCTGGCATTGATGCTGGAATTTCTATCTACTGTATTTGTAATGTCAAGAGGAAGGCCTAGGATGAAGAATTGCGACCAAAATCAGAGGGACGGAAAAGTAGCAACATTTTCGGCCGGAATACGCACGCGTGTTCAATTTGGGCCTGTGCACTTTGGCGATGCGGTAACGCCACTATTCTTCTAGCATTGATGACGGAATTTCTGTCTACTATATTTGTAATGTCAAGAGGAAGGCCTGCGATCAAGAATTGTGACCAAAATTAGAGGGACGGAAAAGTATCAACATTTTCTACGCGAATACGCACGTGTGTTCATTTTGGGCCTGTGCACTTGGGCGATGCGTTAATGCCACTATTCTTCTGGCATTGATCTTGGATTTTCAATCTATTGTATTTGTAATGTCAATAGGAAGGCCTACGATGAAGAGTTGCGACCAAAATCAGAGGGACGGAAAAGTAGCAACATTTTCGGCGGGAATACGCACGCATGTTCATTTTGGGCCTGTGCACTTTGGCGATGCGGTAACGCCACTATTCTTCTGGCATTGATGCTGGAAATTCTATCTACTGTGTTTGTAATGTCAAGAGGAAGGCCTACGATGAAGAATTGCGACCAAACTCAGAGGGACAGAAAAGTGGCAACATTTTTTGCGCGAATACGCACGCGTGTTCATTTTGGGCGCCGTTGCACTTTGGCGATGCGGTAACGTCACTATTCTTCTGGCATTGATGCTGGAATTTCTATCTAATGTATTTGTAATGTCAAGAGGAAGGCCTACGATGAAGAATTGTGACCAAAATCTGAGGGACGGAAAAGTAGCAACTTTTTCTGCGCGAATACGCATGTGTGTTCATTTTTGGCCTGTGCACTTGGGCGATGCGTTAATGCCACTATTCTTCTGGCATTGATCTTGGATTTTCTATCTACTGTATTTGTAATGTCAAGAGGAAGGCCTACGATGAAGAATTGCGACCAAAATCAGAGGGACGGAAAAGTAGCAACATTTTCGGCGGGAATACGCACCCATGTTCATTTTGGGCCTGTGCACTTTGGCGATGCGGTACCGCCACTATTCTTCTGGCAATGATGCTGGAATTTCTATCTACTGTGTTTGTAATGTCAAGAGGAAGGCCTAAGATGAAGAATTACGACCACAATTAGGCGGACGGAAAAGTAACAACATTTTCTGCAGCTATATGCATGCGTGTTCATTTTGGGCCTGTACACTTTGGCGACGCGGTAACGCCACTATTCTTCTGGCATTGATGCTGGAATGTCTATCTACTGTATTTGTAATGTCAAGAGGAAGGCCTACGATTACGAATTGCGACCAAAATCAGAGGGACGGAAAAGTAGCAACATTTTCGGTGTGAATACACATGCGTGTTCATTTTGGGCCTAACACCACCATTCTTCTGGCATTGATGCTGGAATTTCTATCTACTGTATTTGTAATGTCAAGAGGAAGGCCTAGGATGAAGAATTGCGACCAAAATCAGAGGGACGGAAAAGTAGCAACATTTTCGGCCGGAATATGCACGTGTGTTCAATTTGGGCCTGTGCACTTTGGCGATGCGGTAACGCCACTATTCTTCTAGCATTGATGACGGAATTTCTGTCTACTATATTTGTAATGTCAAGAGGAAGGCCTGCGATCAAGAATTGTGACCAAAATCAGAGGGACGGAAAAGTATCAACATTTTCTACGCGAATACGCACGTGTGTTCATTTTGGGCCTGTGCACTTGGGCGATGCGTTAATGCCACTATTCTTCTGGCATTGATCTTGGATTTTTCAATCTATTGTATTTGTAATGTCAATAGGAAGGCCTACGATGAAGAGTTGCGACCAAAATCAGAGGGACGGAAAAGTAGCAACATTTTTCGGGAATACGCACGCATGTTCATTTTGGGCCTGTGCACTTTGGCGATGCGGTAACGCCACTATTCTTCTGGCATTGATGCTGGAAATTCTATCTACTGTGTTTGTAATGTCAAGAGGAAGGCCTACGATGAAGAATTGCGACCAAACTCAGAGGGACAGAAAAGTGGCAACATTTTTTGCGCGAATACGCACGCGTGTTCATTTTGGGCGCCGTTGCACTTTGGCGATGCGGTAACGTCACTATTCTTCTGGCATTGATGCTGGAATTTCTATCTAATGTATTTGTAATGTCAAGAGGAAGGCCTACGATGAAGAATTGTGACCAAAATCTGAGGGACGGAAAAGTAGCAACTTTTTCTGCGCGAATACGCATGTGTGTTCATTTTTGGCCTGTGCACTTGGCGATGCGTTAATGCCACTATTCTTCTGGCATTGATCTTGGATTTTCTATCTACTGTATTTGTAATGTCAAGAGGAAGGCCTACGATGAAGAATTGCGACCAAAATCAGAGGGACGGAAAAGTAGCAACATTTTCGGTGGGAATACGCACCCATGTTCATTTTGGGCCTGTGCACTTTGGCGATGCGGTAACGCCACTATTCTTCTGGCATTGATGCTAGAATTTCTATCTACTGTGTTTGTAATGTCAAGAGGAAGGCCTACGATGAAGAATTGCGACCAAAATCAGAGGGACAGAAAAGTGGCAACATTTTCTACGCGAATACGCATGCGTGTTCATTTTGGGCCTGTGCACTTTGGCAATGCGGTAACGTCACTATTCTTCTGGCATTGATGCTGGAATGTCTATCTACTGTATTTGTAATGTCAAGAGGAAGGCCTACGATGAAGAATTGCGACCAAAATCAGAGGGACGGAAAAGTAGCAACATTTTCTGCAGCAATACGCACGCTTGTTCATTTTTGGCCTTTGCACTTTGGCGATGCGGTAAGGCCACTATTCTTCGGGCATTGATGCTGGAATTTATGTCTACTGTATTTGTAACGTGAAGAGGAAGGCCTACGATTAAGAATTGCGACCAAAATGAGAGGGACGGAAAAGTATATCTTCCCTCAGATTACATTCGGCAAAGCACAAATCATGGCGGTGGGTCCCAAGGATGAGAACAAATAGATTGATCAAGATGGGGCTACAAAGAAAGTCCATGCGTTGACTTGTTGTATGAGATTTGGGACAAGGCCATTAACCCGAGAGAATCCTGCATAACAATTACAGTCATGTTGAATCAGATAGGCAAATTAGGTGAAGATGCTAAATTACATAGCAAAGCCTCAATTGGGCACAAGAAATGCAAGAACTGTTAAGAGATTACGATAAGTGTGAGCTAATTAGTCAAGACTCCGGCATTAACCCATGTTCAAGAAGGCATGGGTGATGGTGTCTCTTGTGCTGAGACCTTGACGGTAATTCGATTAGATCAATTTGGTATTGCGAAAGGCTTGAAAGTTCTATTCTTTTTTATATATTCCTAAGTTAATATTTATGAGAATAACCACTATAGGCATTAATCTCCGGTGTCTCATAATCATTTCAACAAAGTAAAAAGTCTCAATCAAATAGCTTCAAAGTCAAAGAGGGAGAAGGATAAGTCTCTGAATAGAATAACAACAATATTAATAACGGAGAACAAATGATTTTAATCAAAATGATGTTTCTATATTGTGTGTGTGGACTGGGATTCCCATATAAAAAGTTAAAGGTTTTGAATTTGTGCAGAGGACGCCGCTCTTTTGCGGGCGCGGGATAGAAGAAGTGTGGTCGCATCCCCTCGGGTGGACACATAAAAAAGAGACAAAAATCAGCGGGATGCCTCCAAATTAAAAAATAACGATAAAACCAACAAAATCAGCAGAGAATAGAGAAAAGATTATTTCGGATAAGATTTCACGTTCGAAAGCTGTACGGACACTCTCTCCCCCACCCCTCCGCCCCTTCTTCATCTCCTCTTTCTTTTTGTCCTTGTCACAACGTCAGCCTCTTGCCCTTCTTCTTCTTTGCGTCTGAAGAGAAACCTTGGACTTCTCCTCTCTCTCTACAGGGACACGCCTCTTCCCCCTTTTCTGCTTCGTTTCGTCGCATTCCACTACCCTCTCCCCCTTTTTCTTCTTCGTATCCTTTCGTTTGAGGTCCAAAGAGAAACCCCGAAGCGTATTCACAGAAGCCCTTAACGACGCCATCACTCTCATGACTCTCTCTCTCTCTCTCTCTCTCTGTGTTGTTGGTAGACTCGAAGCTAGTGTTCGTTTGTCACGCTCGCTTGAGTAGAAAATGAAAAAGTTTAAAACTTTTTCGATGGCAAAGGAGCCTTTCATTGTGCATGTTTTGATATTTGTTTGCCTTCAATCCGAAGTTATATTCTTCTGTAAAATGACGAGCGAGATGCAACCAAGTATGGCAGTGGTCACGAAAGTGAAGGATTGTCCTCTTCGCACCCTTCAGCTGATGGCTCTGATCTTGCAACCCAGTGAGTTACGTGCACTTATGTTAACATTGTGAACTTTCTTGATCTTGCAACTCGAGAATCATTTGTGGACTTCCCCTCAGTTAACTATTCGTTTCTTTTTTCCTTTTTTTTCATTTTCTATACTTTTCCTTTACAGCCAAAATGATTGTTGATGCAACGTTTATTATGACGTAAAAAGTGATGATTCAACGAGTATATTTTGAGGTTTTTTTTTTTTTAATATCTTCATCTCTACTTGCCTTTTTAGTGTTGTAATAGTGCCAGTGAACTCAATGAATCATTCTTTTAAACATGGAGCCTAAACGAGGTAACCACGATTTCGGAGGATAATCATTATTTTTGTTGCTGGACTAAGACTCTTTCGACGGTTATTTATTTCACCTGTACAAACTAGGCCTGTGACTTTATAGGAGATAAAACATGAATCGTTCTCATTGTCCTTAGAAATTCTTGTCTTGTTGTGCATCTGTTGGCGGTATTGATGGATAGATTTCAAGCACTTAACTCATTCTTATTTATTGAAGAAAGTCTTTCTAATATTTTTTGATCTGCTTTTGTAATCACTATCTAGGTCAGCATTGATCAACCTAATTACGCCGTAGGCAGTTTGTTAAACCATTCTTCTTGTCTAAATATTCATGCATATTTTCTTGCTCATACTCTCCTCATCCAAACTATGGAACTGGATTAAGGGTTTAGGGTGTTAGGGTTTAGGGTGTTAGGGGTTTAGGGGTTTAGGGTTTAGGGTTTAGGGTTTAGGGTTTAGGGTTTAGGGTGTTAGGGTTTAGGGTGTTAGGGTTTAGGGTTTAGGGTGTTAGGGTTTAGGGTTTAGGGTTTAGGGTGTAGGGTTTAGGGTTTAGGGTTTAGGGTTTAGGGTTTAGGGTTTAGGGTTTAGGGTTTAGGGTTTAGGGTTTAGGGTTTAGGGTTTAGGGTTTAGGGTTTAGGGTTTAGGGTTTAGGGTTTAGGGTTTAGGGTTTAGGGTTTAGGGTTTAGGGTTTAGGGTTTAGGGTTTAGGGTTTAGGGTTTAGGGTTTAGGGTTTAGGGTTTAGGGTTTAGGGTTTAGGGTTTAGGGTTTAGGGTTTAGGGTTTAGGGTTTAGGGTTTAGGGTTTAGGGTTTAGGGTTTAGGGTTTAGGGTTTAGGGTTTAGGGTTTAGGGTTTAGGGTTTTAGGGTTTAGGGTTTAGGGTTTAGGGTTTAGGGTTTAGGGTTTAGGGTTTAGGGTTTAGGGTTTAGGGTTTAGGGTTTAGGGTTTAGGGTTTAGGGTTTAGGGTTTAGGGTTTAGGGTTTAGGGTTTAGGGTTTAGGGTTTAGGGTTTAGGGTTTAGGGTTTAGGGTTTAGGGTTTAGGGTTTAGGGTTTAGGGTTTAGGGTTTAGGGTTTAGGGTTTAGGGTTTAGGGTTTAGGGTTTAGGGTTTAGGGTTTAGGGTTTAGGGTTTAGGGTTTAGGGTTTAGGGTTTAGGGTTTAGGGTTTAGGGTTTAGGGTTTAGGGTTTAGGGTTTAGGGTTTAGGGTTTAGGGTTTAGGGTTTAGGGTTTAGGGTTTAGGGTTTAGGGTTTAGGGTTTAGGGTTTAGGGTTTAGGGTTTAGGGTTTAGGGTTTAGGGTTTAGGGTTTAGGGTTTAGGGTTTAGGGTTTAGGGTTTTAGGGTTTAGGGTTTAGGGTTTAGGGTTTAGGGTTTAGGGTTTAGGGTTTAGGGTTTAGGGTTTAGGGTTTAGGGTTTAGGGTTTAGGGTTTAGGGTTTAGGGTTTAGGGTTTAGGGTTTAGGGTTTAGGGTTTAGGGTTTAGGGTTTAGGGTTTAGGGTTTAGGGTTTAGGGTTTAGGGTTTAGGGTTTAGGGTTTAGGGTTTAGGGTTTAGGGTTTAGGGTTTAGGGTTTAGGGTTTAGGGTTTAGGGTTTAGGGTTTAGGGTTTAGGGTTTAGGGTTTAGGGTTTAGGGTTTAGGGTTTAGGGTTTAGGGTTTAGGGTTTAGGGTTTAGGGTTTAGGGTTTAGGGTTTAGGGTTTAGGGTTTAGGGTTTAGGGTTTAGGGTTTAGGGTTTAGGGTTTAGGGTTTAGGGTTTAGGGTTTAGGGTTTAGGGTTTAGGGTTTAGGGTTTAGGGTTTAGGGTTTAGGGTTTAGGGTTTAGGGTTTAGGGTTTAGGGTTTAGGGTTTAGGGTTTAGGGTTTAGGGTTTAGGGTTTAGGGTTTAGGGTTTAGGGTTTAGGGTTTAGGGTTTAGGGTTTAGGGTTTAGGGTTTAGGGTTTAGGGTTTAGGGTTTAGGGTTTAGGGTTTAGGGTTTAGGGTTTAGGGTTTAGGGTTTAGGGTTTAGGGTTTAGGGTTTAGGGTTTAGGGTTTAGGGTTTAGGGTTTAGGGTTTAGGGTTTAGGGTTTAGGGTTTAGGGTTTAGGGTTTAGGGTTTAGGGTTTAGGGTTTAGGGTTTAGGGTTTAGGGTTTAGGGTTTAGGGTTTAGGGTTTAGGGTTTAGGGTTTAGGGTTTAGGGTTTAGGGTTTAGGGTTTAGGGTTTAGGGTTTAGGGTTTAGGGTTTAGGGTTTAGGGTTTAGGGTTTAGGGTTTAGGGTTTAGGGTTTAGGGTTTAGGGTTTAGGGTTTAGGGTTTAGGGTTTAGGGTTTAGGGTTTAGGGTTTAGGGTTTAGGGTTTAGGGTTTAGGGTTTAGGGTTTAGGGTTTAGGGTTTAGGGTTTAGGGTTTAGGGTTTAGGGTTTAGGGTTTAGGGTTTAGGGTTTAGGGTTTAGGGTTTAGGGTTTAGGGTTTAGGGTTTAGGGTTTAGGGTTTAGGGTTTAGGGTTTAGGGTTTAGGGTTTAGGGTTTAGGGTTTAGGGTTTAGGGTTTAGGGTTTAGGGTTTAGGGTTTAGGGTTTAGGGTTTAGGGTTTAGGGTTTAGGGTTTAGGGTTTAGGGTTTAGGGTTTAGGGTTTAGGGTTTAGGGTTTAGGGTTTAGGGTTTAGGGTTTAGGGTTTAGGGTTTAGGGTTTAGGGTTTAGGGTTTTAGGGTTTAGGGTTTAGGGTTTAGGGTTTAGGGTTTAGGGTTTAGGGTTTAGGGTTTAGGGTTTAGGGTTTAGGGTTTAGGGTTTAGGGTTTAGGGTTTAGGGTTTAGGGTTTAGGGTTTAGGGTTTAGGGTTTAGGGTTTAGGGTTTAGGGTTTAGGGTTTAGGGTTTAGGGTTTAGGGTTTAGGGTTTAGGGTTTAGGGTTTAGGGTTTAGGGTTTAGGGTTTAGGGTTTAGGGTTTAGGGTTTAGGGTTTAGGGTTTAGGGTTTAGGGTTTAGGGTTTAGGGTTTAGGGTTTAGGGTTTAGGGTTTAGGGTTTAGGGTTTAGGGTTTAGGGTTTAGGGTTTAGGGTTTAGGGTTTAGGGTTTAGGGTTTTAGGGTTTAGGGTTTAGGGTTTAGGGTTTAGGGTTTAGGGTTTAGGGTTTAGGGTTTAGGGTTTAGGGTTTAGGGTTTAGGGTTTTAGGGTTTAGGGTTTAGGGTTTAGGGTTTAGGGTTTAGGGTTTAGGGTTTAGGGTTTAGGGTTTAGGGTTTAGGGTTTAGGGTTTAGGGTTTAGGGTTTAGGGTTTAGGGTTTAGGGTTTAGGGTTTAGGGTTTAGGGTTTAGGGTTTAGGGTTTAGGGTTTAGGGTTTAGGGTTTAGGGTTTAGGGTTTAGGGTTTAGGGTTTAGGGTTTAGGGTTTAGGGTTTAGGGTTTAGGGTTTAGGGTTTAGGGTTTAGGGTTTAGGGTTTAGGGTTTAGGGTTTAGGGTTTAGGGTTTAGGGTTTAGGGTTTAGGGTTTAGGGTTTAGGGTTTAGGGTTTAGGGTTTAGGGTTTAGGGTTTAGGGTTTAGGGTTTAGGGTTTAGGGTTTAGGGTTTAGGGTTTAGGGTTTAGGGTTTAGGGTTTAGGGTTTAGGGTTTAGGGTTTAGGGTTTAGGGTTTAGGGTTTAGGGTTTAGGGTTTAGGGTTTAGGGTTTAGGGTTTAGGGTTTAGGGTTTAGGGTTTAGGGTTTAGGGTTTAGGGTTTAGGGTTTAGGGTTTAGGGTTTAGGGTTTAGGGTTTAGGGTTTAGGGTTTAGGGTTTAGGGTTTAGGGTTTAGGGTTTAGGGTTTAGGGTTTAGGGTTTAGGGTTTAGGGTTTAGGGTTTAGGGTTTAGGGTTTAGGGTTTAGGGTTTAGGGTTTAGGGTTTAGGGTTTAGGGTTTAGGGTTTAGGGTTTAGGGTTTAGGGTTTAGGGTTTAGGGTTTAGGGTTTAGGGTTTAGGGTTTAGGGTTTAGGGTTTAGGGTTTAGGGTTTAGGGTTTAGGGTTTAGGGTTTTAGGGTTTAGGGTTTAGGGTTTAGGGTTTAGGGTTTAGGGTTTAGGGTTTAGGGTTTAGGGTTTAGGGTTTAGGGTTTAGGGTTTAGGGTTTAGGGTTTAGGGTTTAGGGTTTAGGGTTTAGGGTTTAGGGTTTAGGGTTTAGGGTTTAGGGTTTAGGGTTTAGGGTTTAGGGTTTAGGGTTTAGGGTTTAGGGTTTAGGGTTTAGGGTTTAGGGTTTAGGGTTTAGGGTTTAGGGTTTAGGGTTTAGGGTTTAGGGTTTAGGGTTTAGGGTTTAGGGTTTAGGGTTTAGGGTTTAGGGTTTAGGGTTTAGGGTTTAGGGTTTAGGGTTTAGGGTTTAGGGTTTAGGGTTTAGGGTTTAGGGTTTAGGGTTTAGGGTTTAGGGTTTAGGGTTTAGGGTTTAGGGTTTAGGGTTTAGGGTTTAGGGTTTAGGGTTTAGGGTTTAGGGTTTAGGGTTTAGGGTTTAGGGTTTAGGGTTTAGGGTTTAGGGTTTAGGGTTTAGGGTTTAGGGTTTAGGGTTTAGGGTTTAGGGTTTAGGGTTTAGGGTTTAGGGTTTAGGGTTTAGGGTTTAGGGTTTAGGGTTTAGGGTTTAGGGTTTAGGGTTTAGGGTTTAGGGTTTAGGGTTTAGGGTTTAGGGTTTAGGGTTTAGGGTTTAGGGTTTAGGGTTTAGGGTTTAGGGTTTAGGGTTTAGGGTTTAGGGTTTAGGGTTTAGGGTTTAGGGTTTAGGGTTTAGGGTTTAGGGTTTAGGGTTTAGGGTTTAGGGTTTAGGGTTTAGGGTTTAGGGTTTAGGGTTTAGGGTTTAGGGTTTAGGGTTTAGGGTTTAGGGTTTAGGGTTTAGGGTTTAGGGTTTAGGGTTTAGGGTTTAGGGTTTAGGGTTTAGGGTTTAGGGTTTAGGGTTTAGGGTTTAGGGTTTAGGGTTTAGGGTTTAGGGTTTAGGGTTTAGGGTTTAGGGTTTAGGGTTTAGGGTTTAGGGTTTAGGGTTTAGGGTTTAGGGTTTAGGGTTTAGGGTTTAGGGTTTAGGGTTTAGGGTTTAGGGTTTAGGGTTTAGGGTTTAGGGTTTAGGGTTTAGGGTTTAGGGTTTAGGGTTTAGGGTTTAGGGTTTAGGGTTT
>CM024563.1:190358-210358 GCA_014182515.1 Eucalyptus microcorys | reverse complement strand
TTAGGGTTTAGGGTTTAGGGTTTAGGGTTTAGGGTTTAGGGTTTAGGGTTTAGGGTTTAGGGTTTAGGGTTTAGGGTTTAGGGTTTAGGGTTTAGGGTTTAGGGTTTAGGGTTTAGGGTTTAGGGTTTAGGGTTTAGGGTTTAGGGTTTAGGGTTTAGGGTTTAGGGTTTAGGGTTTAGGGTTTAGGGTTTAGGGTTTAGGGTTTAGGGTTTAGGGTTTAGGGTTTAGGGTTTAGGGTTTAGGGTTTAGGGTTTAGGGTTTAGGGTTTAGGGTTTAGGGTTTAGGGTTTAGGGTTTAGGGTTTAGGGTTTAGGGTTTAGGGTTTAGGGTTTAGGGTTTAGGGTTTAGGGTTTAGGGTTTAGGGTTTAGGGTTTAGGGTTTAGGGTTTAGGGTTTAGGGTTTAGGGTTTAGGGTTTAGGGTTTAGGGTTTAGGGTTTAGGGTTTAGGGTTTAGGGTTTAGGGTTTAGGGTTTAGGGTTTAGGGTTTAGGGTTTAGGGTTTAGGGTTTAGGGTTTAGGGTTTAGGGTTTAGGGTTTAGGGTTTAGGGTTTAGGGTTTAGGGTTTAGGGTTTAGGGTTTAGGGTTTAGGGTTTAGGGTTTAGGGTTTAGGGTTTAGGGTTTAGGGTTTAGGGTTTAGGGTTTAGGGTTTAGGGTTTAGGGTTTAGGGTTTAGGGTTTAGGGTTTAGGGTTTAGGGTTTAGGGTTTAGGGTTTAGGGTTTAGGGTTTAGGGTTTAGGGTTTAGGGTTTAGGGTTTAGGGTTTAGGGTTTAGGGTTTAGGGTTTAGGGTTTAGGGTTTAGGGTTTAGGGTTTAGGGTTTAGGGTTTAGGGTTTAGGGTTTAGGGTTTAGGGTTTAGGGTTTAGGGTTTAGGGTTTAGGGTTTAGGGTTTAGGGTTTAGGGTTTAGGGTTTAGGGTTTAGGGTTTAGGGTTTAGGGTTTAGGGTTTAGGGTTTAGGGTTTAGGGTTTAGGGTTTAGGGTTTAGGGTTTAGGGTTTAGGGTTTAGGGTTTAGGGTTTAGGGTTTAGGGTTTAGGGTTTAGGGTTTAGGGTTTAGGGTTTAGGGTTTAGGGTTTAGGGTTTAGGGTTTAGGGTTTAGGGTTTAGGGTTTAGGGTTTAGGGTTTAGGGTTTAGGGTTTAGGGTTTAGGGTTTAGGGTTTAGGGTTTAGGGTTTAGGGTTTAGGGTTTAGGGTTTAGGGTTTAGGGTTTAGGGTTTAGGGTTTAGGGTTTAGGGTTTAGGGTTTAGGGTTTAGGGTTTAGGGTTTAGGGTTTAGGGTTTAGGGTTTAGGGTTTAGGGTTTAGGGTTTAGGGTTTAGGGTTTAGGGTTTAGGGTTTAGGGTTTAGGGTTTAGGGTTTAGGGTTTAGGGTTTAGGGTTTAGGGTTTAGGGTTTAGGGTTTAGGGTTTAGGGTTTAGGGTTTAGGGTTTAGGGTTTAGGGTTTAGGGTTTAGGGTTTAGGGTTTAGGGTTTAGGGTTTAGGGTTTAGGGTTTAGGGTTTAGGGTTTAGGGTTTAGGGTTTAGGGTTTAGGGTTTAGGGTTTAGGGTTTAGGGTTTAGGGTTTAGGGTTTAGGGTTTAGGGTTTAGGGTTTAGGGTTTAGGGTTTAGGGTTTAGGGTTTAGGGTTTAGGGTTTAGGGTTTAGGGTTTAGGGTTTAGGGTTTAGGGTTTAGGGTTTAGGGTTTAGGGTTTAGGGTTTAGGGTTTAGGGTTTAGGGTTTAGGGTTTAGGGTTTAGGGTTTAGGGTTTAGGGTTTAGGGTTTAGGGTTTAGGGTTTAGGGTTTAGGGTTTAGGGTTTAGGGTTTAGGGTTTAGGGTTTAGGGTTTAGGGTTTAGGGTTTAGGGTTTAGGGTTTAGGGTTTAGGGTTTAGGGTTTAGGGTTTAGGGTTTAGGGTTTAGGGTTTAGGGTTTAGGGTTTAGGGTTTAGGGTTTAGGGTTTAGGGTTTAGGGTTTAGGGTTTAGGGTTTAGGGTTTAGGGTTTAGGGTTTAGGGTTTAGGGTTTAGGGTTTAGGGTTTAGGGTTTAGGGTTTAGGGTTTAGGGTTTAGGGTTTAGGGTTTAGGGTTTAGGGTTTAGGGTTTAGGGTTTAGGGTTTAGGGTTTAGGGTTTAGGGTTTAGGGTTTAGGGTTTAGGGTTTAGGGTTTAGGGTTTAGGGTTTAGGGTTTAGGGTTTAGGGTTTAGGGTTTAGGGTTTAGGGTTTAGGGTTTAGGGTTTAGGGTTTAGGGTTTAGGGTTTAGGGTTTAGGGTTTAGGGTTTAGGGTTTAGGGTTTAGGGTTTAGGGTTTAGGGTTTAGGGTTTAGGGTTTAGGGTTTAGGGTTTAGGGTTTAGGGTTTAGGGTTTAGGGTTTAGGGTTTAGGGTTTAGGGTTTAGGGTTTAGGGTTTAGGGTTTAGGGTTTAGGGTTTAGGGTTTAGGGTTTAGGGTTTAGGGTTTAGGGTTTAGGGTTTAGGGTTTAGGGTTTAGGGTTTAGGGTTTAGGGTTTAGGGTTTAGGGTTTAGGGTTTAGGGTTTAGGGTTTAGGGTTTAGGGTTTAGGGTTTAGGGTTTAGGGTTTAGGGTTTAGGGTTTAGGGTTTAGGGTTTAGGGTTTAGGGTTTAGGGTTTAGGGTTTAGGGTTTAGGGTTTAGGGTTTAGGGTTTAGGGTTTAGGGTTTAGGGTTTAGGGTTTAGGGTTTAGGGTTTAGGGTTTAGGGTTTAGGGTTTAGGGTTTAGGGTTTAGGGTTTAGGGTTTAGGGTTTAGGGTTTAGGGTTTAGGGTTTAGGGTTTAGGGTTTAGGGTTTAGGGTTTAGGGTTTAGGGTTTAGGGTTTAGGGTTTAGGGTTTAGGGTTTAGGGTTTAGGGTTTAGGGTTTAGGGTTTAGGGTTTAGGGTTTAGGGTTTAGGGTTTAGGGTTTAGGGTTTAGGGTTTAGGGTTTAGGGTTTAGGGTTTAGGGTTTAGGGTTTAGGGTTTAGGGTTTAGGGTTTAGGGTTTAGGGTTTAGGGTTTAGGGTTTAGGGTTTAGGGTTTAGGGTTTAGGGTTTAGGGTTTAGGGTTTAGGGTTTAGGGTTTAGGGTTTAGGGTTTAGGGTTTAGGGTTTAGGGTTTAGGGTTTAGGGTTTAGGGTTTAGGGTTTAGGGTTTAGGGTTTAGGGTTTAGGGTTTAGGGTTTAGGGTTTAGGGTTTAGGGTTTAGGGTTTAGGGTTTAGGGTTTAGGGTTTAGGGTTTAGGGTTTAGGGTTTAGGGTTTAGGGTTTAGGGTTTAGGGTTTAGGGTTTAGGGTTTAGGGTTTAGGGTTTAGGGTTTAGGGTTTAGGGTTTAGGGTTTAGGGTTTAGGGTTTAGGGTTTAGGGTTTAGGGTTTAGGGTTTAGGGTTTAGGGTTTAGGGTTTAGGGTTTAGGGTTTAGGGTTTAGGGTTTAGGGTTTAGGGTTTAGGGTTTAGGGTTTAGGGTTTAGGGTTTAGGGTTTAGGGTTTAGGGTTTAGGGTTTAGGGTTTAGGGTTTAGGGTTTAGGGTTTAGGGTTTAGGGTTTAGGGTTTAGGGTTTAGGGTTTAGGGTTTAGGGTTTAGGGTTTAGGGTTTAGGGTTTAGGGTTTAGGGTTTAGGGTTTAGGGTTTAGGGTTTAGGGTTTAGGGTTTAGGGTTTAGGGTTTAGGGTTTAGGGTTTAGGGTTTAGGGTTTAGGGTTTAGGGTTTAGGGTTTAGGGTTTAGGGTTTAGGGTTTAGGGTTTAGGGTTTAGGGTTTAGGGTTTAGGGTTTAGGGTTTAGGGTTTAGGGTTTAGGGTTTAGGGTTTAGGGTTTAGGGTTTAGGGTTTAGGGTTTAGGGTTTAGGGTTTAGGGTTTAGGGTTTAGGGTTTAGGGTTTAGGGTTTAGGGTTTAGGGTTTAGGGTTTAGGGTTTAGGGTTTAGGGTTTAGGGTTTAGGGTTTAGGGTTTAGGGTTTAGGGTTTAGGGTTTAGGGTTTAGGGTTTAGGGTTTAGGGTTTAGGGTTTAGGGTTTAGGGTTTAGGGTTTAGGGTTTAGGGTTTAGGGTTTAGGGTTTAGGGTTTAGGGTTTAGGGTTTAGGGTTTAGGGTTTAGGGTTTAGGGTTTAGGGTTTAGGGTTTAGGGTTTAGGGTTTAGGGTTTAGGGTTTAGGGTTTAGGGTTTAGGGTTTAGGGTTTAGGGTTTAGGGTTTAGGGTTTAGGGTTTAGGGTTTAGGGTTTAGGGTTTAGGGTTTAGGGTTTAGGGTTTAGGGTTTAGGGTTTAGGGTTTAGGGTTTAGGGTTTAGGGTTTAGGGTTTAGGGTTTAGGGTTTAGGGTTTAGGGTTTAGGGTTTAGGGTTTAGGGTTTAGGGTTTAGGGTTTAGGGTTTAGGGTTTAGGGTTTAGGGTTTAGGGTTTAGGGTTTAGGGTTTAGGGTTTAGGGTTTAGGGTTTAGGGTTTAGGGTTTAGGGTTTAGGGTTTAGGGTTTAGGGTTTAGGGTTTAGGGTTTAGGGTTTAGGGTTTAGGGTTTAGGGTTTAGGGTTTAGGGTTTAGGGTTTAGGGTTTAGGGTTTAGGGTTTAGGGTTTAGGGTTTAGGGTTTAGGGTTTAGGGTTTAGGGTTTAGGGTTTAGGGTTTAGGGTTTAGGGTTTAGGGTTTAGGGTTTAGGGTTTAGGGTTTAGGGTTTAGGGTTTAGGGTTTAGGGTTTAGGGTTTAGGGTTTAGGGTTTAGGGTTTAGGGTTTAGGGTTTAGGGTTTAGGGTTTAGGGTTTAGGGTTTAGGGTTTAGGGTTTAGGGTTTAGGGTTTAGGGTTTAGGGTTTAGGGTTTAGGGTTTAGGGTTTAGGGTTTAGGGTTTAGGGTTTAGGGTTTAGGGTTTAGGGTTTAGGGTTTAGGGTTTAGGGTTTAGGGTTTAGGGTTTAGGGTTTAGGGTTTAGGGTTTAGGGTTTAGGGTTTAGGGTTTAGGGTTTAGGGTTTAGGGTTTAGGGTTTAGGGTTTAGGGTTTAGGGTTTAGGGTTTAGGGTTTAGGGTTTAGGGTTTAGGGTTTAGGGTTTAGGGTTTAGGGTTTAGGGTTTAGGGTTTAGGGTTTAGGGTTTAGGGTTTAGGGTTTAGGGTTTAGGGTTTAGGGTTTAGGGTTTAGGGTTTAGGGTTTAGGGTTTAGGGTTTAGGGTTTAGGGTTTAGGGTTTAGGGTTTAGGGTTTAGGGTTTAGGGTTTAGGGTTTAGGGTTTAGGGTTTAGGGTTTAGGGTTTAGGGTTTAGGGTTTAGGGTTTAGGGTTTAGGGTTTAGGGTTTAGGGTTTAGGGTTTAGGGTTTAGGGTTTAGGGTTTAGGGTTTAGGGTTTAGGGTTTAGGGTTTAGGGTTTAGGGTTTAGGGTTTAGGGTTTAGGGTTTAGGGTTTAGGGTTTAGGGTTTAGGGTTTAGGGTTTAGGGTTTAGGGTTTAGGGTTTAGGGTTTAGGGTTTAGGGTTTAGGGTTTAGGGTTTAGGGTTTAGGGTTTAGGGTTTAGGGTTTAGGGTTTAGGGTTTAGGGTTTAGGGTTTAGGGTTTAGGGTTTAGGGTTTAGGGTTTAGGGTTTAGGGTTTAGGGTTTAGGGTTTAGGGTTTAGGGTTTAGGGTTTAGGGTTTAGGGTTTAGGGTTTAGGGTTTAGGGTTTAGGGTTTAGGGTTTAGGGTTTAGGGTTTAGGGTTTAGGGTTTAGGGTTTAGGGTTTAGGGTTTAGGGTTTAGGGTTTAGGGTTTAGGGTTTAGGGTTTAGGGTTTAGGGTTTAGGGTTTAGGGTTTAGGGTTTAGGGTTTAGGGTTTAGGGTTTAGGGTTTAGGGTTTAGGGTTTAGGGTTTAGGGTTTAGGGTTTAGGGTTTAGGGTTTAGGGTTTAGGGTTTAGGGTTTAGGGTTTAGGGTTTAGGGTTTAGGGTTTAGGGTTTAGGGTTTAGGGTTTAGGGTTTAGGGTTTAGGGTTTAGGGTTTAGGGTTTAGGGTTTAGGGTTTAGGGTTTAGGGTTTAGGGTTTAGGGTTTAGGGTTTAGGGTTTAGGGTTTAGGGTTTAGGGTTTAGGGTTTAGGGTTTAGGGTTTAGGGTTTAGGGTTTAGGGTTTAGGGTTTAGGGTTTAGGGTTTAGGGTTTAGGGTTTAGGGTTTAGGGTTTAGGGTTTAGGGTTTAGGGTTTAGGGTTTAGGGTTTAGGGTTTAGGGTTTAGGGTTTAGGGTTTAGGGTTTAGGGTTTAGGGTTTAGGGTTTAGGGTTTAGGGTTTAGGGTTTAGGGTTTAGGGTTTAGGGTTTAGGGTTTAGGGTTTAGGGTTTAGGGTTTAGGGTTTAGGGTTTAGGGTTTAGGGTTTAGGGTTTAGGGTTTAGGGTTTAGGGTTTAGGGTTTAGGGTTTAGGGTTTAGGGTTTAGGGTTTAGGGTTTAGGGTTTAGGGTTTAGGGTTTAGGGTTTAGGGTTTAGGGTTTAGGGTTTAGGGTTTAGGGTTTAGGGTTTAGGGTTTAGGGTTTAGGGTTTAGGGTTTAGGGTTTAGGGTTTAGGGTTTAGGGTTTAGGGTTTAGGGTTTAGGGTTTAGGGTTTAGGGTTTAGGGTTTAGGGTTTAGGGTTTAGGGTTTAGGGTTTAGGGTTTAGGGTTTAGGGTTTAGGGTTTAGGGTTTAGGGTTTAGGGTTTAGGGTTTAGGGTTTAGGGTTTAGGGTTTAGGGTTTAGGGTTTAGGGTTTAGGGTTTAGGGTTTAGGGTTTAGGGTTTAGGGTTTAGGGTTTAGGGTTTAGGGTTTAGGGTTTAGGGTTTAGGGTTTAGGGTTTAGGGTTTAGGGTTTAGGGTTTAGGGTTTAGGGTTTAGGGTTTAGGGTTTAGGGTTTAGGGTTTAGGGTTTAGGGTTTAGGGTTTAGGGTTTAGGGTTTAGGGTTTAGGGTTTAGGGTTTAGGGTTTAGGGTTTAGGGTTTAGGGTTTAGGGTTTAGGGTTTAGGGTTTAGGGTTTAGGGTTTAGGGTTTAGGGTTTAGGGTTTAGGGTTTAGGGTTTAGGGTTTAGGGTTTAGGGTTTAGGGTTTAGGGTTTAGGGTTTAGGGTTTAGGGTTTAGGGTTTAGGGTTTAGGGTTTAGGGTTTAGGGTTTAGGGTTTAGGGTTTAGGGTTTAGGGTTTAGGGTTTAGGGTTTAGGGTTTAGGGTTTAGGGTTTAGGGTTTAGGGTTTAGGGTTTAGGGTTTAGGGTTTAGGGTTTAGGGTTTAGGGTTTAGGGTTTAGGGTTTAGGGTTTAGGGTTTAGGGTTTAGGGTTTAGGGTTTAGGGTTTAGGGTTTAGGGTTTAGGGTTTAGGGTTTAGGGTTTAGGGTTTAGGGTTTAGGGTTTAGGGTTTAGGGTTTAGGGTTTAGGGTTTAGGGTTTAGGGTTTAGGGTTTAGGGTTTAGGGTTTAGGGTTTAGGGTTTAGGGTTTAGGGTTTAGGGTTTAGGGTTTAGGGTTTAGGGTTTAGGGTTTAGGGTTTAGGGTTTAGGGTTTAGGGTTTAGGGTTTAGGGTTTAGGGTTTAGGGTTTAGGGTTTAGGGTTTAGGGTTTAGGGTTTAGGGTTTAGGGTTTAGGGTTTAGGGTTTAGGGTTTAGGGTTTAGGGTTTAGGGTTTAGGGTTTAGGGTTTAGGGTTTAGGGTTTAGGGTTTAGGGTTTAGGGTTTAGGGTTTAGGGTTTAGGGTTTAGGGTTTAGGGTTTAGGGTTTAGGGTTTAGGGTTTAGGGTTTAGGGTTTAGGGTTTAGGGTTTAGGGTTTAGGGTTTAGGGTTTAGGGTTTAGGGTTTAGGGTTTAGGGTTTAGGGTTTAGGGTTTAGGGTTTAGGGTTTAGGGTTTAGGGTTTAGGGTTTAGGGTTTAGGGTTTAGGGTTTAGGGTTTAGGGTTTAGGGTTTAGGGTTTAGGGTTTAGGGTTTAGGGTTTAGGGTTTAGGGTTTAGGGTTTAGGGTTTAGGGTTTAGGGTTTAGGGTTTAGGGTTTAGGGTTTAGGGTTTAGGGTTTAGGGTTTAGGGTTTAGGGTTTAGGGTTTAGGGTTTAGGGTTTAGGGTTTAGGGTTTAGGGTTTAGGGTTTAGGGTTTAGGGTTTAGGGTTTAGGGTTTAGGGTTTAGGGTTTAGGGTTTAGGGTTTAGGGTTTAGGGTTTAGGGTTTAGGGTTTAGGGTTTAGGGTTTAGGGTTTAGGGTTTAGGGTTTAGGGTTTAGGGTTTAGGGTTTAGGGTTTAGGGTTTAGGGTTTAGGGTTTAGGGTTTAGGGTTTAGGGTTTAGGGTTTAGGGTTTAGGGTTTAGGGTTTAGGGTTTAGGGTTTAGGGTTTAGGGTTTAGGGTTTAGGGTTTAGGGTTTAGGGTTTAGGGTTTAGGGTTTAGGGTTTAGGGTTTAGGGTTTAGGGTTTAGGGTTTAGGGTTTAGGGTTTAGGGTTTAGGGTTTAGGGTTTAGGGTTTAGGGTTTAGGGTTTAGGGTTTAGGGTTTAGGGTTTAGGGTTTAGGGTTTAGGGTTTAGGGTTTAGGGTTTAGGGTTTAGGGTTTAGGGTTTAGGGTTTAGGGTTTAGGGTTTAGGGTTTAGGGTTTAGGGTTTAGGGTTTAGGGTTTAGGGTTTAGGGTTTAGGGTTTAGGGTTTAGGGTTTAGGGTTTAGGGTTTAGGGTTTAGGGTTTAGGGTTTAGGGTTTAGGGTTTAGGGTTTAGGGTTTAGGGTTTAGGGTTTAGGGTTTAGGGTTTAGGGTTTAGGGTTTAGGGTTTAGGGTTTAGGGTTTAGGGTTTAGGGTTTAGGGTTTAGGGTTTAGGGTTTAGGGTTTAGGGTTTAGGGTTTAGGGTTTAGGGTTTAGGGTTTAGGGTTTAGGGTTTAGGGTTTAGGGTTTAGGGTTTAGGGTTTAGGGTTTAGGGTTTAGGGTTTAGGGTTTAGGGTTTAGGGTTTAGGGTTTAGGGTTTAGGGTTTAGGGTTTAGGGTTTAGGGTTTAGGGTTTAGGGTTTAGGGTTTAGGGTTTAGGGTTTAGGGTTTAGGGTTTAGGGTTTAGGGTTTAGGGTTTAGGGTTTAGGGTTTAGGGTTTAGGGTTTAGGGTTTAGGGTTTAGGGTTTAGGGTTTAGGGTTTAGGGTTTAGGGTTTAGGGTTTAGGGTTTAGGGTTTAGGGTTTAGGGTTTAGGGTTTAGGGTTTAGGGTTTAGGGTTTAGGGTTTAGGGTTTAGGGTTTAGGGTTTAGGGTTTAGGGTTTAGGGTTTAGGGTTTAGGGTTTAGGGTTTAGGGTTTAGGGTTTAGGGTTTAGGGTTTAGGGTTTAGGGTTTAGGGTTTAGGGTTTAGGGTTTAGGGTTTAGGGTTTAGGGTTTAGGGTTTAGGGTTTAGGGTTTAGGGTTTAGGGTTTAGGGTTTAGGGTTTAGGGTTTAGGGTTTAGGGTTTAGGGTTTAGGGTTTAGGGTTTAGGGTTTAGGGTTTAGGGTTTAGGGTTTAGGGTTTAGGGTTTAGGGTTTAGGGTTTAGGGTTTAGGGTTTAGGGTTTAGGGTTTAGGGTTTAGGGTTTAGGGTTTAGGGTTTAGGGTTTAGGGTTTAGGGTTTAGGGTTTAGGGTTTAGGGTTTAGGGTTTAGGGTTTAGGGTTTAGGGTTTAGGGTTTAGGGTTTAGGGTTTAGGGTTTAGGGTTTAGGGTTTAGGGTTTAGGGTTTAGGGTTTAGGGTTTAGGGTTTAGGGTTTAGGGTTTAGGGTTTAGGGTTTAGGGTTTAGGGTTTAGGGTTTAGGGTTTAGGGTTTAGGGTTTAGGGTTTAGGGTTTAGGGTTTAGGGTTTAGGGTTTAGGGTTTAGGGTTTAGGGTTTAGGGTTTAGGGTTTAGGGTTTAGGGTTTAGGGTTTAGGGTTTAGGGTTTAGGGTTTAGGGTTTAGGGTTTAGGGTTTAGGGTTTAGGGTTTAGGGTTTAGGGTTTAGGGTTTAGGGTTTAGGGTTTAGGGTTTAGGGTTTAGGGTTTAGGGTTTAGGGTTTAGGGTTTAGGGTTTAGGGTTTAGGGTTTAGGGTTTAGGGTTTAGGGTTTAGGGTTTAGGGTTTAGGGTTTAGGGTTTAGGGTTTAGGGTTTAGGGTTTAGGGTTTAGGGTTTAGGGTTTAGGGTTTAGGGTTTAGGGTTTAGGGTTTAGGGTTTAGGGTTTAGGGTTTAGGGTTTAGGGTTTAGGGTTTAGGGTTTAGGGTTTAGGGTTTAGGGTTTAGGGTTTAGGGTTTAGGGTTTAGGGTTTAGGGTTTAGGGTTTAGGGTTTAGGGTTTAGGGTTTAGGGTTTAGGGTTTAGGGTTTAGGGTTTAGGGTTTAGGGTTTAGGGTTTAGGGTTTAGGGTTTAGGGTTTAGGGTTTAGGGTTTAGGGTTTAGGGTTTAGGGTTTAGGGTTTAGGGTTTAGGGTTTAGGGTTTAGGGTTTAGGGTTTAGGGTTTAGGGTTTAGGGTTTAGGGTTTAGGGTTTAGGGTTTAGGGTTTAGGGTTTAGGGTTTAGGGTTTAGGGTTTAGGGTTTAGGGTTTAGGGTTTAGGGTTTAGGGTTTAGGGTTTAGGGTTTAGGGTTTAGGGTTTAGGGTTTAGGGTTTAGGGTTTAGGGTTTAGGGTTTAGGGTTTAGGGTTTAGGGTTTAGGGTTTAGGGTTTAGGGTTTAGGGTTTAGGGTTTAGGGTTTAGGGTTTAGGGTTTAGGGTTTAGGGTTTAGGGTTTAGGGTTTAGGGTTTAGGGTTTAGGGTTTAGGGTTTAGGGTTTAGGGTTTAGGGTTTAGGGTTTAGGGTTTAGGGTTTAGGGTTTAGGGTTTAGGGTTTAGGGTTTAGGGTTTAGGGTTTAGGGTTTAGGGTTTAGGGTTTAGGGTTTAGGGTTTAGGGTTTAGGGTTTAGGGTTTAGGGTTTAGGGTTTAGGGTTTAGGGTTTAGGGTTTAGGGTTTAGGGTTTAGGGTTTAGGGTTTAGGGTTTAGGGTTTAGGGTTTAGGGTTTAGGGTTTAGGGTTTAGGGTTTAGGGTTTAGGGTTTAGGGTTTAGGGTTTAGGGTTTAGGGTTTAGGGTTTAGGGTTTAGGGTTTAGGGTTTAGGGTTTAGGGTTTAGGGTTTAGGGTTTAGGGTTTAGGGTTTAGGGTTTAGGGTTTAGGGTTTAGGGTTTAGGGTTTAGGGTTTAGGGTTTAGGGTTTAGGGTTTAGGGTTTAGGGTTTAGGGTTTAGGGTTTAGGGTTTAGGGTTTAGGGTTTAGGGTTTAGGGTTTAGGGTTTAGGGTTTAGGGTTTAGGGTTTAGGGTTTAGGGTTTAGGGTTTAGGGTTTAGGGTTTAGGGTTTAGGGTTTAGGGTTTAGGGTTTAGGGTTTAGGGTTTAGGGTTTAGGGTTTAGGGTTTAGGGTTTAGGGTTTAGGGTTTAGGGTTTAGGGTTTAGGGTTTAGGGTTTAGGGTTTAGGGTTTAGGGTTTAGGGTTTAGGGTTTAGGGTTTAGGGTTTAGGGTTTAGGGTTTAGGGTTTAGGGTTTAGGGTTTAGGGTTTAGGGTTTAGGGTTTAGGGTTTAGGGTTTAGGGTTTAGGGTTTAGGGTTTAGGGTTTAGGGTTTAGGGTTTAGGGTTTAGGGTTTAGGGTTTAGGGTTTAGGGTTTAGGGTTTAGGGTTTAGGGTTTAGGGTTTAGGGTTTAGGGTTTAGGGTTTAGGGTTTAGGGTTTAGGGTTTAGGGTTTAGGGTTTAGGGTTTAGGGTTTAGGGTTTAGGGTTTAGGGTTTAGGGTTTAGGGTTTAGGGTTTAGGGTTTAGGGTTTAGGGTTTAGGGTTTAGGGTTTAGGGTTTAGGGTTTAGGGTTTAGGGTTTAGGGTTTAGGGTTTAGGGTTTAGGGTTTAGGGTTTAGGGTTTAGGGTTTAGGGTTTAGGGTTTAGGGTTTAGGGTTTAGGGTTTAGGGTTTAGGGTTTAGGGTTTAGGGTTTAGGGTTTAGGGTTTAGGGTTTAGGGTTTAGGGTTTAGGGTTTAGGGTTTAGGGTTTAGGGTTTAGGGTTTAGGGTTTAGGGTTTAGGGTTTAGGGTTTAGGGTTTAGGGTTTAGGGTTTAGGGTTTAGGGTTTAGGGTTTAGGGTTTAGGGTTTAGGGTTTAGGGTTTAGGGTTTAGGGTTTAGGGTTTAGGGTTTAGGGTTTAGGGTTTAGGGTTTAGGGTTTAGGGTTTAGGGTTTAGGGTTTAGGGTTTAGGGTTTAGGGTTTAGGGTTTAGGGTTTAGGGTTTAGGGTTTAGGGTTTAGGGTTTAGGGTTTAGGGTTTAGGGTTTAGGGTTTAGGGTTTAGGGTTTAGGGTTTAGGGTTTAGGGTTTAGGGTTTAGGGTTTAGGGTTTAGGGTTTAGGGTTTAGGGTTTAGGGTTTAGGGTTTAGGGTTTAGGGTTTAGGGTTTAGGGTTTAGGGTTTAGGGTTTAGGGTTTAGGGTTTAGGGTTTAGGGTTTAGGGTTTAGGGTTTAGGGTTTAGGGTTTAGGGTTTAGGGTTTAGGGTTTAGGGTTTAGGGTTTAGGGTTTAGGGTTTAGGGTTTAGGGTTTAGGGTTTAGGGTTTAGGGTTTAGGGTTTAGGGTTTAGGGTTTAGGGTTTAGGGTTTAGGGTTTAGGGTTTAGGGTTTAGGGTTTAGGGTTTAGGGTTTAGGGTTTAGGGTTTAGGGTTTAGGGTTTAGGGTTTAGGGTTTAGGGTTTAGGGTTTAGGGTTTAGGGTTTAGGGTTTAGGGTTTAGGGTTTAGGGTTTAGGGTTTAGGGTTTAGGGTTTAGGGTTTAGGGTTTAGGGTTTAGGGTTTAGGGTTTAGGGTTTAGGGTTTAGGGTTTAGGGTTTAGGGTTTAGGGTTTAGGGTTTAGGGTTTAGGGTTTAGGGTTTAGGGTTTAGGGTTTAGGGTTTAGGGTTTAGGGTTTAGGGTTTAGGGTTTAGGGTTTAGGGTTTAGGGTTTAGGGTTTAGGGTTTAGGGTTTAGGGTTTAGGGTTTAGGGTTTAGGGTTTAGGGTTTAGGGTTTAGGGTTTAGGGTTTAGGGTTTAGGGTTTAGGGTTTAGGGTTTAGGGTTTAGGGTTTAGGGTTTAGGGTTTAGGGTTTAGGGTTTAGGGTTTAGGGTTTAGGGTTTAGGGTTTAGGGTTTAGGGTTTAGGGTTTAGGGTTTAGGGTTTAGGGTTTAGGGTTTAGGGTTTAGGGTTTAGGGTTTAGGGTTTAGGGTTTAGGGTTTAGGGTTTAGGGTTTAGGGTTTAGGGTTTAGGGTTTAGGGTTTAGGGTTTAGGGTTTAGGGTTTAGGGTTTAGGGTTTAGGGTTTAGGGTTTAGGGTTTAGGGTTTAGGGTTTAGGGTTTAGGGTTTAGGGTTTAGGGTTTAGGGTTTAGGGTTTAGGGTTTAGGGTTTAGGGTTTAGGGTTTAGGGTTTAGGGTTTAGGGTTTAGGGTTTAGGGTTTAGGGTTTAGGGTTTAGGGTTTAGGGTTTAGGGTTTAGGGTTTAGGGTTTAGGGTTTAGGGTTTAGGGTTTAGGGTTTAGGGTTTAGGGTTTAGGGTTTAGGGTTTAGGGTTTAGGGTTTAGGGTTTAGGGTTTAGGGTTTAGGGTTTAGGGTTTAGGGTTTAGGGTTTAGGGTTTAGGGTTTAGGGTTTAGGGTTTAGGGTTTAGGGTTTAGGGTTTAGGGTTTAGGGTTTAGGGTTTAGGGTTTAGGGTTTAGGGTTTAGGGTTTAGGGTTTAGGGTTTAGGGTTTAGGGTTTAGGGTTTAGGGTTTAGGGTTTAGGGTTTAGGGTTTAGGGTTTAGGGTTTAGGGTTTAGGGTTTAGGGTTTAGGGTTTAGGGTTTAGGGTTTAGGGTTTAGGGTTTAGGGTTTAGGGTTTAGGGTTTAGGGTTTAGGGTTTAGGGTTTAGGGTTTAGGGTTTAGGGTTTAGGGTTTAGGGTTTAGGGTTTAGGGTTTAGGGTTTAGGGTTTAGGGTTTAGGGTTTAGGGTTTAGGGTTTAGGGTTTAGGGTTTAGGGTTTAGGGTTTAGGGTTTAGGGTTTAGGGTTTAGGGTTTAGGGTTTAGGGTTTAGGGTTTAGGGTTTAGGGTTTAGGGTTTAGGGTTTAGGGTTTAGGGTTTAGGGTTTAGGGTTTAGGGTTTAGGGTTTAGGGTTTAGGGTTTAGGGTTTAGGGTTTAGGGTTTAGGGTTTAGGGTTTAGGGTTTAGGGTTTAGGGTTTAGGGTTTAGGGTTTAGGGTTTAGGGTTTAGGGTTTAGGGTTTAGGGTTTAGGGTTTAGGGTTTAGGGTTTAGGGTTTAGGGTTTAGGGTTTAGGGTTTAGGGTTTAGGGTTTAGGGTTTAGGGTTTAGGGTTTAGGGTTTAGGGTTTAGGGTTTAGGGTTTAGGGTTTAGGGTTTAGGGTTTAGGGTTTAGGGTTTAGGGTTTAGGGTTTAGGGTTTAGGGTTTAGGGTTTAGGGTTTAGGGTTTAGGGTTTAGGGTTTAGGGTTTAGGGTTTAGGGTTTAGGGTTTAGGGTTTAGGGTTTAGGGTTTAGGGTTTAGGGTTTAGGGTTTAGGGTTTAGGGTTTAGGGTTTAGGGTTTAGGGTTTAGGGTTTAGGGTTTAGGGTTTAGGGTTTAGGGTTTAGGGTTTAGGGTTTAGGGTTTAGGGTTTAGGGTTTAGGGTTTAGGGTTTAGGGTTTAGGGTTTAGGGTTTAGGGTTTAGGGTTTAGGGTTTAGGGTTTAGGGTTTAGGGTTTAGGGTTTAGGGTTTAGGGTTTAGGGTTTAGGGTTTAGGGTTTAGGGTTTAGGGTTTAGGGTTTAGGGTTTAGGGTTTAGGGTTTAGGGTTTAGGGTTTAGGGTTTAGGGTTTAGGGTTTAGGGTTTAGGGTTTAGGGTTTAGGGTTTAGGGTTTAGGGTTTAGGGTTTAGGGTTTAGGGTTTAGGGTTTAGGGTTTAGGGTTTAGGGTTTAGGGTTTAGGGTTTAGGGTTTAGGGTTTAGGGTTTAGGGTTTAGGGTTTAGGGTTTAGGGTTTAGGGTTTAGGGTTTAGGGTTTAGGGTTTAGGGTTTAGGGTTTAGGGTTTAGGGTTTAGGGTTTAGGGTTTAGGGTTTAGGGTTTAGGGTTTAGGGTTTAGGGTTTAGGGTTTAGGGTTTAGGGTTTAGGGTTTAGGGTTTAGGGTTTAGGGTTTAGGGTTTAGGGTTTAGGGTTTAGGGTTTAGGGTTTAGGGTTTAGGGTTTAGGGTTTAGGGTTTAGGGTTTAGGGTTTAGGGTTTAGGGTTTAGGGTTTAGGGTTTAGGGTTTAGGGTTTAGGGTTTAGGGTTTAGGGTTTAGGGTTTAGGGTTTAGGGTTTAGGGTTTAGGGTTTAGGGTTTAGGGTTTAGGGTTTAGGGTTTAGGGTTTAGGGTTTAGGGTTTAGGGTTTAGGGTTTAGGGTTTAGGGTTTAGGGTTTAGGGTTTAGGGTTTAGGGTTTAGGGTTTAGGGTTTAGGGTTTAGGGTTTAGGGTTTAGGGTTTAGGGTTTAGGGTTTAGGGTTTAGGGTTTAGGGTTTAGGGTTTAGGGTTTAGGGTTTAGGGTTTAGGGTTTAGGGTTTAGGGTTTAGGGTTTAGGGTTTAGGGTTTAGGGTTTAGGGTTTAGGGTTTAGGGTTTAGGGTTTAGGGTTTAGGGTTTAGGGTTTAGGGTTTAGGGTTTAGGGTTTAGGGTTTAGGGTTTAGGGTTTAGGGTTTAGGGTTTAGGGTTTAGGGTTTAGGGTTTAGGGTTTAGGGTTTAGGGTTTAGGGTTTAGGGTTTAGGGTTTAGGGTTTAGGGTTTAGGGTTTAGGGTTTAGGGTTTAGGGTTTAGGGTTTAGGGTTTAGGGTTTAGGGTTTAGGGTTTAGGGTTTAGGGTTTAGGGTTTAGGGTTTAGGGTTTAGGGTTTAGGGTTTAGGGTTTAGGGTTTAGGGTTTAGGGTTTAGGGTTTAGGGTTTAGGGTTTAGGGTTTAGGGTTTAGGGTTTAGGGTTTAGGGTTTAGGGTTTAGGGTTTAGGGTTTAGGGTTTAGGGTTTAGGGTTTAGGGTTTAGGGTTTAGGGTTTAGGGTTTAGGGTTTAGGGTTTAGGGTTTAGGGTTTAGGGTTTAGGGTTTAGGGTTTAGGGTTTAGGGTTTAGGGTTTAGGGTTTAGGGTTTAGGGTTTAGGGTTTAGGGTTTAGGGTTTAGGGTTTAGGGTTTAGGGTTTAGGGTTTAGGGTTTAGGGTTTAGGGTTTAGGGTTTAGGGTTTAGGGTTTAGGGTTTAGGGTTTAGGGTTTAGGGTTTAGGGTTTAGGGTTTAGGGTTTAGGGTTTAGGGTTTAGGGTTTAGGGTTTAGGGTTTAGGGTTTAGGGTTTAGGGTTTAGGGTTTAGGGTTTAGGGTTTAGGGTTTAGGGTTTAGGGTTTAGGGTTTAGGGTTTAGGGTTTAGGGTTTAGGGTTTAGGGTTTAGGGTTTAGGGTTTAGGGTTTAGGGTTTAGGGTTTAGGGTTTAGGGTTTAGGGTTTAGGGTTTAGGGTTTAGGGTTTAGGGTTTAGGGTTTAGGGTTTAGGGTTTAGGGTTTAGGGTTTAGGGTTTAGGGTTTAGGGTTTAGGGTTTAGGGTTTAGGGTTTAGGGTTTAGGGTTTAGGGTTTAGGGTTTAGGGTTTAGGGTTTAGGGTTTAGGGTTTAGGGTTTAGGGTTTAGGGTTTAGGGTTTAGGGTTTAGGGTTTAGGGTTTAGGGTTTAGGGTTTAGGGTTTAGGGTTTAGGGTTTAGGGTTTAGGGTTTAGGGTTTAGGGTTTAGGGTTTAGGGTTTAGGGTTTAGGGTTTAGGGTTTAGGGTTTAGGGTTTAGGGTTTAGGGTTTAGGGTTTAGGGTTTAGGGTTTAGGGTTTAGGGTTTAGGGTTTAGGGTTTAGGGTTTAGGGTTTAGGGTTTAGGGTTTAGGGTTTAGGGTTTAGGGTTTAGGGTTTAGGGTTTAGGGTTTAGGGTTTAGGGTTTAGGGTTTAGGGTTTAGGGTTTAGGGTTTAGGGTTTAGGGTTTAGGGTTTAGGGTTTAGGGTTTAGGGTTTAGGGTTTAGGGTTTAGGGTTTAGGGTTTAGGGTTTAGGGTTTAGGGTTTAGGGTTTAGGGTTTAGGGTTTAGGGTTTAGGGTTTAGGGTTTAGGGTTTAGGGTTTAGGGTTTAGGGTTTAGGGTTTAGGGTTTAGGGTTTAGGGTTTAGGGTTTAGGGTTTAGGGTTTAGGGTTTAGGGTTTAGGGTTTAGGGTTTAGGGTTTAGGGTTTAGGGTTTAGGGTTTAGGGTTTAGGGTTTAGGGTTTAGGGTTTAGGGTTTAGGGTTTAGGGTTTAGGGTTTAGGGTTTAGGGTTTAGGGTTTAGGGTTTAGGGTTTAGGGTTTAGGGTTTAGGGTTTAGGGTTTAGGGTTTAGGGTTTAGGGTTTAGGGTTTAGGGTTTAGGGTTTAGGGTTTAGGGTTTAGGGTTTAGGGTTTAGGGTTTAGGGTTTAGGGTTTAGGGTTTAGGGTTTAGGGTTTAGGGTTTAGGGTTTAGGGTTTAGGGTTTAGGGTTTAGGGTTTAGGGTTTAGGGTTTAGGGTTTAGGGTTTAGGGTTTAGGGTTTAGGGTTTAGGGTTTAGGGTTTAGGGTTTAGGGTTTAGGGTTTAGGGTTTAGGGTTTAGGGTTTAGGGTTTAGGGTTTAGGGTTTAGGGTTTAGGGTTTAGGGTTTAGGGTTTAGGGTTTAGGGTTTAGGGTTTAGGGTTTAGGGTTTAGGGTTTAGGGTTTAGGGTTTAGGGTTTAGGGTTTAGGGTTTAGGGTTTAGGGTTTAGGGTTTAGGGTTTAGGGTTTAGGGTTTAGGGTTTAGGGTTTAGGGTTTAGGGTTTAGGGTTTAGGGTTTAGGGTTTAGGGTTTAGGGTTTAGGGTTTAGGGTTTAGGGTTTAGGGTTTAGGGTTTAGGGTTTAGGGTTTAGGGTTTAGGGTTTAGGGTTTAGGGTTTAGGGTTTAGGGTTTAGGGTTTAGGGTTTAGGGTTTAGGGTTTAGGGTTTAGGGTTTAGGGTTTAGGGTTTAGGGTTTAGGGTTTAGGGTTTAGGGTTTAGGGTTTAGGGTTTAGGGTTTAGGGTTTAGGGTTTAGGGTTTAGGGTTTAGGGTTTAGGGTTTAGGGTTTAGGGTTTAGGGTTTAGGGTTTAGGGTTTAGGGTTTAGGGTTTAGGGTTTAGGGTTTAGGGTTTAGGGTTTAGGGTTTAGGGTTTAGGGTTTAGGGTTTAGGGTTTAGGGTTTAGGGTTTAGGGTTTAGGGTTTAGGGTTTAGGGTTTAGGGTTTAGGGTTTAGGGTTTAGGGTTTAGGGTTTAGGGTTTAGGGTTTAGGGTTTAGGGTTTAGGGTTTAGGGTTTAGGGTTTAGGGTTTAGGGTTTAGGGTTTAGGGTTTAGGGTTTAGGGTTTAGGGTTTAGGGTTTAGGGTTTAGGGTTTAGGGTTTAGGGTTTAGGGTTTAGGGTTTAGGGTTTAGGGTTTAGGGTTTAGGGTTTAGGGTTTAGGGTTTAGGGTTTAGGGTTTAGGGTTTAGGGTTTAGGGTTTAGGGTTTAGGGTTTAGGGTTTAGGGTTTAGGGTTTAGGGTTTAGGGTTTAGGGTTTAGGGTTTAGGGTTTAGGGTTTAGGGTTTAGGGTTTAGGGTTTAGGGTTTAGGGTTTAGGGTTTAGGGTTTAGGGTTTAGGGTTTAGGGTTTAGGGTTTAGGGTTTAGGGTTTAGGGTTTAGGGTTTAGGGTTTAGGGTTTAGGGTTTAGGGTTTAGGGTTTAGGGTTTAGGGTTTAGGGTTTAGGGTTTAGGGTTTAGGGTTTAGGGTTTAGGGTTTAGGGTTTAGGGTTTAGGGTTTAGGGTTTAGGGTTTAGGGTTTAGGGTTTAGGGTTTAGGGTTTAGGGTTTAGGGTTTAGGGTTTAGGGTTTAGGGTTTAGGGTTTAGGGTTTAGGGTTTAGGGTTTAGGGTTTAGGGTTTAGGGTTTAGGGTTTAGGGTTTAGGGTTTAGGGTTTAGGGTTTAGGGTTTAGGGTTTAGGGTTTAGGGTTTAGGGTTTAGGGTTTAGGGTTTAGGGTTTAGGGTTTAGGGTTTAGGGTTTAGGGTTTAGGGTTTAGGGTTTAGGGTTTAGGGTTTAGGGTTTAGGGTTTAGGGTTTAGGGTTTAGGGTTTAGGGTTTAGGGTTTAGGGTTTAGGGTTTAGGGTTTAGGGTTTAGGGTTTAGGGTTTAGGGTTTAGGGTTTAGGGTTTAGGGTTTAGGGTTTAGGGTTTAGGGTTTAGGGTTTAGGGTTTAGGGTTTAGGGTTTAGGGTTTAGGGTTTAGGGTTTAGGGTTTAGGGTTTAGGGTTTAGGGTTTAGGGTTTAGGGTTTAGGGTTTAGGGTTTAGGGTTTAGGGTTTAGGGTTTAGGGTTTAGGGTTTAGGGTTTAGGGTTTAGGGTTTAGGGTTTAGGGTTTAGGGTTTAGGGTTTAGGGTTTAGGGTTTAGGGTTTAGGGTTTAGGGTTTAGGGTTTAGGGTTTAGGGTTTAGGGTTTAGGGTTTAGGGTTTAGGGTTTAGGGTTTAGGGTTTAGGGTTTAGGGTTTAGGGTTTAGGGTTTAGGGTTTAGGGTTTAGGGTTTAGGGTTTAGGGTTTAGGGTTTAGGGTTTAGGGTTTAGGGTTTAGGGTTTAGGGTTTAGGGTTTAGGGTTTAGGGTTTAGGGTTTAGGGTTTAGGGTTTAGGGTTTAGGGTTTAGGGTTTAGGGTTTAGGGTTTAGGGTTTAGGGTTTAGGGTTTAGGGTTTAGGGTTTAGGGTTTAGGGTTTAGGGTTTAGGGTTTAGGGTTTAGGGTTTAGGGTTTAGGGTTTAGGGTTTAGGGTTTAGGGTTTAGGGTTTAGGGTTTAGGGTTTAGGGTTTAGGGTTTAGGGTTTAGGGTTTAGGGTTTAGGGTTTAGGGTTTAGGGTTTAGGGTTTAGGGTTTAGGGTTTAGGGTTTAGGGTTTAGGGTTTAGGGTTTAGGGTTTAGGGTTTAGGGTTTAGGGTTTAGGGTTTAGGGTTTAGGGTTTAGGGTTTAGGGTTTAGGGTTTAGGGTTTAGGGTTTAGGGTTTAGGGTTTAGGGTTTAGGGTTTAGGGTTTAGGGTTTAGGGTTTAGGGTTTAGGGTTTAGGGTTTAGGGTTTAGGGTTTAGGGTTTAGGGTTTAGGGTTTAGGGTTTAGGGTTTAGGGTTTAGGGTTTAGGGTTTAGGGTTTAGGGTTTAGGGTTTAGGGTTTAGGGTTTAGGGTTTAGGGTTTAGGGTTTAGGGTTTAGGGTTTAGGGTTTAGGGTTTAGGGTTTAGGGTTTAGGGTTTAGGGTTTAGGGTTTAGGGTTTAGGGTTTAGGGTTTAGGGTTTAGGGTTTAGGGTTTAGGGTTTAGGGTTTAGGGTT
>CM024563.1:150705-190258 GCA_014182515.1 Eucalyptus microcorys | reverse complement strand
GACCAAAATCAGAGGGACGGAAAAGTAGCAACATTTTTTTCTGCAATACGCACGCGTGTTCATTTTGGGCCTACGCACTTTGGCGATGCTATAACGCCACTATTCTTCGGGCAGTGATGCTGGAATTTATGTCTGCTGTATTTGTAATGTCAAGAGGAAGGCCTACGATGAAGAATTGCAACCAAAATCAGAGGGACGGAAAAGTAGCAACATTTTCGGCGGGAATACGCACGCGTGTTCGTTTTGAGACTGTGCACTTTGGCGATGCGGTAACGCTACTATTCTTCTCGCATTAATCCTGTAATTTCTATCTACTGTGTTTGTAATGTCAAGAGGAAGGTTTACGATGACGAATTGCGACCAAAATCAGAGGGACGGAAAAGTAGCAACATTTTCGGCGAGAATACGGACGCGTGTTCATTTTGGGCTGTGCACTTTGGCGATGCGGTAACGCTACTATTCTTCTGGCATTGATGCTGGAAATTCTATATACTGTGTTTGTAATGTCAAGAGGAAGGCATACGATGAAGAATTGCAACCAAAATCAGAGGGACGGAAAAGAAGCAACATTTTCTGCGCGAATACGCACGCGTGCTCATTTTGGGCGTGTGCACTTTGGCGATGCGGTAACGCTACTATTCTTCTGGCATTGATGCTGGAATTTCTATCTACTGTGTTTGTAATGTCAAGAGGAAGGCTTACGATGAAGAATTGCGACCAAAAGCAGAGGGACGGAAAAGTAGCAACATTTTAGGCCGGAATACGGATGCGTGTTCAATTTGGGCTGTGCACTTTGGCGATGCGGTATCGCCACAATTGTTCTGGTATTTATGCTGGAATTTCTATCTATTGTATTTGTAATGTCAAGATGAAGGCCTACGATTAAGAATTGCGACCAAAATCAGAGGGATAGCAAAGTAGCGACATTTTCTGTGCGAATACGGACGCGTGTTCATTTTTGGCCTGTGCACTTTGGCGATGCGGTAACGCTACTATTCTTCTGGCATTGATGCTGGAATTTCTGTCTACTGTATTTGTAATGTCAAAAGGAAGGCTTACGATGAAGAATTGCAACCAAAATCAGAGGGACGGAAAAGTAGCAACATTTTCTGCGCGAATACGCACGCGTGCTCATTTTGGGCCTGTGCACTTTGGCGATGCGGTAACGCTACTATTCTTCTGGCATTGATGCTGGAATTTCTATCTACTGTGTTTGTAATGTCCAGAGGAAGGTTTACGATGAAGAATTGCGACCAAAATCAGAGGGACGGAAAAGTAGCAACATTTTCGGCGAGAATACGGACATGTGTTCATTTTGGGCCTGTGCACTTTGGCGATGCGGTAACGCTACTATTCTTCTGGCATTGATGCTGGATTATCTGTCTACTGTATTTGTAAGGTCAAGGGGAAGGCCTACGATTAAAAATTGCGACAAAAATCAGAGGGATAGAAAAGTAGCAACATTTTCTGCGCGAAAACACACTCGTGTTCGTTTTGGGCCTGTGCACTTTGGCGATGCGGCAACACCACAATTGTTCTGGCATTGATGCTGGAATTTCTTTCTACTGTATTTGTAATGTCAAGATGAAGGCCTACGATCAAGAATTGCGACCAAAATCAGAGGGATAGCAAAGTAGCGACATTTTCTGTGCGAATACGCACGCGTGTTCATTTTGGGCCTGTGCACTTTGGCAATGCGGTAACGCTACTATTCTTCTGGCATTGATGCTGGAATTTCTGTCTACCGTATTTGTAATGTCAAGAGGAACGCCTACGATGAAGAATTGCGACCAAAATCAGAGAGAGAAGGAAAAGTAGCAACATTTTCGGCGGGAATACGCACGCGTATACATTTTGGGACTGTGCACTTTGGTGATTCGGTAACGCCACAATTGTTCTAGCATTGATGCCGGAATTTCTGTCTACTCTATTTGTAACGTCAAGAGGAAGGTCTACGATGAAGAATTGTGACCAAAATCAGAGGGACGGAAAAGTAGCAACATTTTAGGCCGGAATACGCACGCGTGTTCAATTTGGGCCTGTGCATTTTGGCGATGCTATAACGCCACTATTCTTCTGGCATTGATGCTGGAATTTCTGACTACTGTATTTTTAATGTCAAGAGGAAGGCCTACGATTAAAAATTGCGACCAAATTCAGAGGGATAGAAAAGTAGCAACATTTTATGCGCGAATACGCACGCGGGATCGTTTTGGGCCTGTGCACTTTGGCGATGTGGTAACGCCACTGTTCTTTGGGCATTGATGCTGGAATTTATGTCTACTGTATTTGTAACGTCAAGAGGAAGGTCTAGGATGAAGAATTGTGACCAAAATCAGAGGGACGGAAAAGTAGCAACATTTTAGGCCGGAATACGCACGCGTGTTCAATTTGGGCCTGTGCACTTTGGCGATGCTATAACGCCACTATTCTTCTGGCATTGATGCTGGAATTTCTGTCTACTGTATTTGTAATGTCAAGAGGAAGGCTTACGATAAAGAATTGCAACCAAAATCAGAGGGACGGAAAAGTAGCAACATTTTCTGCGCGAATACGCACGCGTGCTCATTTTGGGCCTGTGCACTTTGGCGATGCGGTAACTCTACTATTCTTCTGGCATTGATGCTGGAATTTCTATCTACTGTGTTTGTAATGTCAAGAGGAAGGTTTACGATGAAGAATTGCGACCAAAATCAGAGGGACGGAAAAGTAGCAACATTTTCGGCGAGAATACGGACGCGTGTTCATTTTGGGTCTGTGCACTTTGGCGATGCGGTAACGCTACTATTCTTCTGGCAATGATGCTGGAAATTCTATCTACAGTGTTTGTAATGTCAAGAGGAAGGCATACGATGAAGAATTGCAACCAAAATCAGAGGGACGGAAAAGTAGCAACATTTTCTGCGCGAATACGCACGCGTGCTCATTTTGGGCCTACGCACTTTGGTGATGGTATAACGCCACTATTCTTCGGGCAGTGATGCTGGAATTTATGTCTGCTGTATTTGTAATGTCAAGAGGAAGGCCTACGATGAAGAATTGCGACCAAAATCAGAGGGACGGAAAAGTAGTAACATTTTCTGCGCGAATACGCACGCGTGCTCATTTTGGGCTGTGCACTTTGGCGATGCGGTAACGCTACTATTCTTCTGGCATTGATGCTGGAATTTCTATCTACTGTGTTTGTAATGTCAAGAGGAAGGCTTACGATGAAGAATTGCGACCAAAAGCAGAGGGACGGAAAAGTAGCAATATTTTAGGCCGGAATACGGACGCGTCTTCAATTTGGGCCTGTGCACTTTGGCGATGCGGTAACGCCACAATTGTTCTGGCATTGATGCTGGAATTTCTATCTACTGTATTTCTAATGTCAAGATGAAGGCGTACGATTAAGAATTGCGACCAAAATCAGAGGGATAGCAAAGTAGCGACATTTTCGTGCGAATACGGACGCGTGTTCATTTTGGGCCTGTACACTTTGGCGATGCGGTAACGCTACTATTCTTCTGGCATTGATGCTGGAATTTCTATCTACTGTGTTTGTAATGTCAAGAGGAAGGCTTACGATGAAGAATTGCGACCAAAAGCAGAGGGACGGAAAAGTAGCAATATTTTAGGCCGGAATACGGACGCGTGTTCAATTTGGGCTGTGCACTTTGGCGATGCGGTAACGCCACAATTGTTCTGGCATTGATGCTGGAATTTCTATCTACTGTATTTCTAATGTCAAGATGAAGGCGTACGATTAAGAATTGCGACCAAAATCAGAGGGATAGCAAAGTAGCGACATTTTTCGTGCGAATACGGACGCGTGTTCATTTTGGCCTGTGCACTTTGGCGATGCGGTAACGCTACTATTCTTCTGGCATTGATGCTGGAATTTCTGTCTACTGTATTTGTAATGTCAAGAGGAAGGCTTACGATGAAGAATTGCAACCAAAATCAGAGGGACGGAAAAGTAGCAACATTTTCTGCGCGAATACGCACGCGTGCTCATTTTGGGCCTGTGCACTTTGGCGATGCGGTAACGCTACTATTCTTCTGGCATTGATGCTGGAATTTCTATCTACTGTGTTTGTAATGTCAAGATGAAGGTTTACGATGAAGAATTGCGACCAAAATCAGAGGGACGGAAAAGTAGCAACATTTTCGGCGAGAATACGGACGCGTGTTCATTTTGGGCCTGTGCACTTCGGCGATGCGGTAACACTACTATTCTTCTGGCATTGATGCTGGAATTTCTGTCTACTGTATTTGTAAGGTCAAGGGGAAGGCCTACGATTAAAAATTGCGACCAAAATCAGAGGGATAGAAAAGTAGCAACATTTTCTGCGCGAAAACACACGCGTGTTCGTTTTGGGCCTGTGCACTTTGGCGATGCGGTAACGCCACAATTGTTCTGGCATTGATGCTGGAATTTCTTTCTACTGTATTTGTAATGTCAAGATGAAGGCCTACGATTAAGAATTGCGACCAAAATCAGAGGGATAGCAAAGTAGCGACATTTTCTGTGCGAATACGCACCCGTGTTCATTTTGGGCCTGTGCACTTTGGCAATGCGGTAACGCTACTATTCTTCTGTCATTCATGCTGGAATTTCTGTCTACCGTATTTGTAATGTGAAGAGGAACGCCTACGATGAAGAATTGTGACCAAAATCAGAGACGGAAAAGTGGCAACATTTTCGGCGGGAATACGCACGCGTGTACATTTTGGGACTGTGCACTTTGCGATGCGGTAACGCCACAATTGTTCTGGCATTGATGCCGGAATTTCTATCTACTCTATTTGTAACGTCAAGGGAAAGGTCTATGATGAAGAATTGTGACCAAAATCAGAGGGACGGAAAAGTAGCAACATTTTAGGCCGGAATACGCACGCGTGTTCAATTTGGGCCTGTGCACTTTGGCGATGCTATAACGCCACTATTCTTCTGGCATTGATGCTGGAATTTCTGTCTACTGTATTTGTAATGTCAAGAGGAAGGCTTACGATAAAGAATTGCGAGCAAAATCAGAGGGATGGAAAAGTAGCAACGTTTTCTGCGCGAATACGCACGCGTTCTAATTTTGGGCCTGTGCACTTTGGCGATGCGGTAACTCTACTATTCTTCTGGCATTGATGCTGGAATTTCTATCAACTGTGTTTGTAATGTCAAGAGGAAGGTTTACGATGAAGAATTGCGACCAAAATCAGAGGGACGGAAAAGTAGCAACATTTTCGGCGAGAATACGGACGCGTGTTCATTTTGGGCCTGTTCACTTTGGCGATGCGGTAACGCTACTATTCTTCTGGTATTGATGCTGGAAATTCTATCTACTGTGTTTGTAATGTCAAGAGGAAGGCATACGATGAAGAATTGCAACCAAAATCAGAGGGACGGAAAAGTAGCAACATTTTCTGCGCGAATACGCACGCGTGCTCATTTTGGGCCTACGCACTTTGGCGATGGTATAACGCCACTATTCTTCGGGCAGTGATACTGGAATTTATGTCTGCTGTATTTGTAATGTCAAGAGGAAGGCCTACGATGAAGAATTGCGACCAAAATCAGAGGGACGGAAAAGTAGCAACATTTTCTGCGCGAATACGCACGCGTGCTCATTTTGGGCCTGTGCACTTTGGCGATGCGGTAACGCTACTATTCTTCTGGCATTGATGCTGGAATTTCTATCTACTGTGTTTGTAATGTCAAGAGGAAGGCTTACGATGAATAATTGCGACCAAAAGCAGAGGGACGGAAAAGTAGCAACATTTTAGGCCGGAATACGGACGCGTGTTCAATTTGGGCCTGTGCACTTTGGCGATGCGGTAACGCCACAATTGTTCTGGCATTAATGCTGGAATTTCTATCTACTGTATTTGTAATGTCAAGATGAAGGCCTACGATTATGAATTGCGACCAAAATCAGAGGGATAGCAAAGTAGCGACATTTTCTGTGCGAATACGGACGCGCGTTCATTTTGGGCCTGTGCACTTTGGCGATGCGGTAACGCTACTATTCTTCTGGCATTGATGCTGGAATTTCTGTCTACTGTATTTGTAATGTCAAGAGGAAGGCTTACGATGAAGAATTGCAACCAAAATCAGAGGGACGGAAAAGTAGCAACATTTTCTGCGCGAATACGCACGCGTGCTCATTTTGGGCCTGTGCACTTTGGCGATGCGGTAACGCTACTATTCTTCTGGCATTGATGCTGGAATTTCTATCTACTGTGTTTGTAATGTCAAGAGGAAGGTTTACGATGAAGAATTGCGACCAAAATCAGAGGGACGGAAAAGTAGCAACATTTTCGGCGAGAATACGGACGCGTGTTCATTTTGCGCCTGTGCACTTTGGCGATGCGGTAACGCTACTATTCTTCTGGCATTGATGCTGGAATTTCTATCTACTGTGCTTGTAATGTCAAGAGGAAGGTTTACGATGAAGAATTGCGACCAAAATCAGAGGGACGGAAAAGTAGCAACATTTTCGGCGAGAATACGGACGCGTGTTCATTTTGCGCTGTGCACTTTGGCGATGCGGTAACGCTACTATTCTTCTGGCATTGATGCTGGAATTTCTGTCTACTGTATTTGTAAGGTCAAGGGGAAGGCCTACGATTAAAAATTGCGACCAAAATCAGAGGGATAGAAAAGTAGCAACATTTTCTGCGCGAAACACACGCGTGTTCGTTTTTGGCCTGTGCACTTTGGCGATGCGGTAACGCCACAATTGTTCTGGCATTGATGTTGGAATTTCTTTCTACTGTATTTGTAATGTCAAGATGAAGGCCTACGATTAAGAATTGCGACCAAAATCAGAGGGATAGCAAAGTAGCGACATTTTCTGTGCGAATACGCACGCGTGTTCATTTTGGGCCTGTGCACTTTGGCGATGTGGTAATGCCACAATTGTTCTGGCATTGATGCCGGAATTTCTGTCTACTCTATTGGTAACGTCAAGAGGAAGGCCTGCGATGAACAATTGTGACCAAAATTAGACGGACGGAAAAGTAGCAACATTTTCGGCGGGAATACGGACGCGTGTTCATTTTGGGCCTGCGCACTTTGGCGATACGGTAACGCTATTATTATTCTGGCATTGATGCTGGAATTTTTGTCTACTGTATTTGTAATGTCAAGAGGAAGGCTTACAATGAAGAATTGCGACCAAAATCAGAGGGACGGAAAAGTAGCAACATTTTTTTCTGCAATACGCACGCGTGTTCATTTTGGGCCTACGCACTTTGGCGATGCTATAACGCCACTATTCTTCGGGCAGTGATGCTGGAATTTATGTCTGCTGTATTTGTAATGTCAAGAGGAAGGCCTACGATGAAGAATTGCAACCAAAATCAGAGGGACGGAAAAGTAGCAACATTTTCGGCGGGAATACGCACGCGTGTTCGTTTTGAGACTGTGCACTTTGGCGATGCGGTAACGCTACTATTCTTCTCGCATTAATCCTGTAATTTCTATCTACTGTGTTTGTAATGTCAAGAGGAAGGTTTACGATGACGAATTGCGACCAAAATCAGAGGGACGGAAAAGTAGCAACATTTTCGGCGAGAATACGGACGCGTGTTCATTTTGGGCCTGTGCACTTTGGCGATGCGGTAACGCTACTATTCTTCTGGCATTGATGCTGGAAATTCTATCTACTGTGTTTGTAATGTCAAGAGGAAGGCATACGATGAAGAATTGCAACCAAAATCAGAGGGACGGAAAAGAAGCAACATTTTCTGCGCGAATACGCACGCGTGCTCATTTTGGGCGTGTGCACTTTGGCGATGCGGTAACGCTACTATTCTTCTGGCATTGATGCTGGAATTTCTATCTACTGTGTTTGTAATGTCAAGAGGAAGGCTTACGATGAAGAATTGCGACCAAAAGCAGAGGGACGGAAAAGTAGCAACATTTTAGGCCGGAATACGGACGCGTGTTCAATTTGGGCCTGTGCACTTTGGCGATGCGGTATCGCCACAATTGTTCTGGTATTTATGCTGGAATTTCTATCTATTGTATTTGTAATGTCAAGATGAAGGCCTACGATTAAGAATTGCGACCAAAATCAGAGGGATAGCAAAGTAGCGACATTTTCTGTGCGAATACGGACGCGTGTTCATTTTTGGCCTGTGCACTTTGGCGATGCGGTAACGCTACTATTCTTCTGGCATTGATGCTGGAATTTCTGTCTACTGTATTTGTAATGTCAAAAGGAAGGCTTACGATGAAGAATTGCAACCAAAATCAGAGGGACGGAAAAGTAGCAACATTTTCTGCGCGAATACGCACGCGTGCTCATTTTGGGCCTGTGCACTTTGGCGATGCGGTAACGCTACTATTCTTCTGGCATTGATGCTGGAATTTCTATCTACTGTGTTTGTAATGTCCAGAGGAAGGTTTACGATGAAGAATTGCGACCAAAATCAGAGGGACGGAAAAGTAGCAACATTTTCGGCGAGAATACGGACATGTGTTCATTTTGGGCCTGTGCACTTTGGCGATGCGGTAACGCTACTATTCTTCTGGCATTGATGCTGGATTATCTGTCTACTGTATTTGTAAGGTCAAGGGGAAGGCCTACGATTAAAAATTGCGACAAAAATCAGAGGGATAGAAAAGTAGCAACATTTTCTGCGCGAAAACACACTCGTGTTCGTTTTGGGCCTGTGCACTTTGGCGATGCGGCAACACCACAATTGTTCTGGCATTGATGCTGGAATTTCTTTCTACTGTATTTGTAATGTCAAGATGAAGGCCTACGATCAAGAATTGCGACCAAAATCAGAGGGATAGCAAAGTAGCGACATTTTCTGTGCGAATACGCACGCGTGTTCATTTTGGGCCTGTGCACTTTGGCAATGCGGTAACGCTACTATTCTTCTGGCATTGATGCTGGAATTTCTGTCTACCGTATTTGTAATGTCAAGAGGAACGCCTACGATGAAGAATTGCGACCAAAATCAGAGAGAAGGAAAAGTAGCAACATTTTCGGCGGGAATACGCACGCGTATACATTTTGGGACTGTGCACTTTGGTGATTCGGTAACGCCACAATTGTTCTAGCATTGATGCCGGAATTTCTGTCTACTCTATTTGTAACGTCAAGAGGAAGGTCTACGATGAAGAATTGTGACCAAAATCAGAGGGACGGAAAAGTAGCAACATTTTAGGCCGGAATACGCACGCGTGTTCAATTTGGGCCTGTGCATTTTGGCGATGCTATAACGCCACTATTCTTCTGGCATTGATGCTGGAATTTCTGACTACTGTATTTTTAATGTCAAGAGGAAGGCCTACGATTAAAAATTGCGACCAAATTCAGAGGGATAGAAAAGTAGCAACATTTTATGCGCGAATACGCACGCGGGATCGTTTTGGGCCTGTGCACTTTGGCGATGTGGTAACGCCACTGTTCTTTGGGCATTGATGCTGGAATTTATGTCTACTGTATTTGTAACGTCAAGAGGAAGGTCTAGGATGAAGAATTGTGACCAAAATCAGAGGGACGGAAAAGTAGCAACATTTTAGGCCGGAATACGCACGCGTGTTCAATTTGGGCCTGTGCACTTTGGCGATGCTATAACGCCACTATTCTTCTGGCATTGATGCTGGAATTTCTGTCTACTGTATTTGTAATGTCAAGAGGAAGGCTTACGATAAAGAATTGCAACCAAAATCAGAGGGACGGAAAAGTAGCAACATTTTCTGCGCGAATACGCACGCGTGCTCATTTTGGGCCTGTGCACTTTGGCGATGCGGTAACTCTACTATTCTTCTGGCATTGATGCTGGAATTTCTATCTACTGTGTTTGTAATGTCAAGAGGAAGGTTTACGATGAAGAATTGCGACCAAAATCAGAGGGACGGAAAAGTAGCAACATTTTCGGCGAGAATACGGACGCGTGTTCATTTTGGGTCTGTGCACTTTGGCGATGCGGTAACGCTACTATTCTTCTGGCAATGATGCTGGAAATTCTATCTACAGTGTTTGTAATGTCAAGAGGAAGGCATACGATGAAGAATTGCAACCAAAATCAGAGGGACGGAAAAGTAGCAACATTTTCTGCGCGAATACGCACGCGTGCTCATTTTGGGCCTACGCACTTTGGTGATGGTATAACGCCACTATTCTTCGGGCAGTGATGCTGGAATTTATGTCTGCTGTATTTGTAATGTCAAGAGGAAGGCCTACGATGAAGAATTGCGACCAAAATCAGAGGGACGGAAAAGTAGTAACATTTTCTGCGCGAATACGCACGCGTGCTCATTTTGGGCCTGTGCACTTTGGCGATGCGGTAACGCTACTATTCTTCCGGCATTGATGCTGGAATTTCTATCTACTGTGTTTGTAATGTCAAGAGGAAGGCTTACGATGAAGAATTGCGACCAAAAGCAGAGGGACGGAAAAGTAGCAATATTTTAGGCCGGAATACGGACGCGTGTTCAATTTGGGCCTGTGCACTTTGGCGATGCGGTAACGCCACAATTGTTCTGGCATTGATGCTGGAATTTCTATCTACTGTATTTCTAATGTCAAGATGAAGGCGTACGATTAAGAATTGCGACCAAAATCAGAGGGATAGCAAAGTAGCGACATTTTCTGTGCGAATACGGACGCGTGTTCATTTTTGGCCTGTGCACTTTGGCGATGCGGTAACGCTACTATTCTTCTGGCATTGATGCTGGAATTTCTGTCTACTGTATTTGTAATGTCAAGAGGAAGGCTTACGATGAAGAATTGCAACCAAAATCAGAGGGACGGAAAAGTAGCAACATTTTCTGCGCGAATACGCACGCGTGCTCATTTTGGGCCTGTGCACTTTGGCGATGCGGTAACGCTACTATTCTTCTGGCATTGATGCTGGAATTTCTATCTACTGTGTTTGTAATGTCAAGATGAAGGTTTACGATGAAGAATTGCGACCAAAATCAGAGGGACGGAAAAGTAGCAACATTTTCGGCGAGAATACGGACGCGTGTTCATTTTGGGCTGTGCACTTCGGCGATGCGGTAACACTACTATTCTTCTGGCATTGATGCTGGAATTTCTGTCTACTGTATTTGTAAGGTCAAGGGGAAGGCCTACGATTAAAAATTGCGACCAAAATCAGAGGGATAGAAAAGTAGCAACATTTTCTGCGCGAAAACACACGCGTGTTCGTTTTGGGCCTGTGCACTTTGGCGATGCGGTAACGCCACAATTGTTCTGGCATTGATGCTGGAATTTCTTTCTACTGTATTTGTAATGTCAAGATGAAGGCCTACGATTAAGAATTGCGACCAAAATCAGAGGGATAGCAAAGTAGCGACATTTTCTGTGCGAATACGCACCCGTGTTCATTTTGGGCTGTGCACTTTGGCAATGCGGTAACGCTACTATTCTTCTGTCATTCATGCTGGAATTTCTGTCTACCGTATTTGTAATGTGAAGAGGAACGCCTACGATGAAGAATTGCGACCAAAATCAGAGAGACGGAAAAGTGGCAACATTTTCGGCGGGAATACGCACGCGTGTACATTTTGGGACTGTGCACTTTGCGATGCGGTAACGCCACAATTGTTCTGGCATTGATGCCGGAATTTCTATCTACTCTATTTGTAACGTCAAGGGGAAGGTCTATGATGAAGAATTGTGACCAAAATCAGAGGGACGGAAAAGTAGCAACATTTTAGGCCGGAATACGCACGCGTGTTCAATTTGGGCCTGTGCACTTTGGCGATGCTATAACGCCACTATTCTTCTGGCATTGATGCTGGAATTTCTGTCTACTGTATTTGTAATGTCAAGAGGAAGGCTTACGATAAAGAATTGCGAGCAAAATCAGAGGGATGGAAAAGTAGCAACGTTTTCTGCGCGAATACGCACGCGTTCTAATTTTGGGCCTGTGCACTTTGGCGATGCGGTAACTCTACTATTCTTCTGGCATTGATGCTGGAATTTCTATCAACTGTGTTTGTAATGTCAAGAGGAAGGTTTACGATGAAGAATTGCGACCAAAATCAGAGGGACGGAAAAGTAGCAACATTTTCGGCGAGAATACGGACGCGTGTTCATTTTGGGCCTGTTCACTTTGGCGATGCGGTAACGCTACTATTCTTCTGGTATTGATGCTGGAAATTCTATCTACTGTGTTTGTAATGTCAAGAGGAAGGCATACGATGAAGAATTGCAACCAAAATCAGAGGGACGGAAAAGTAGCAACATTTTCTGCGCGAATACGCACGCGTGCTCATTTTGGGCCTACGCACTTTGGCGATGGTATAACGCCACTATTCTTCGGGCAGTGATACTGGAATTTATGTCTGCTGTATTTGTAATGTCAAGAGGAAGGCCTACGATGAAGAATTGCGACCAAAATCAGAGGGACGGAAAAGTAGCAACATTTTTCTGCGCGAATACGCACGCGTGCTCATTTTGGGCCTGTGCACTTTGGCGATGCGGTAACGCTACTATTCTTCTGGCATTGATGCTGGAATTTCTATCTACTGTGTTTGTAATGTCAAGAGGAAGGCTTACGATGAATAATTGCGACCAAAAGCAGAGGGACGGAAAAGTAGCAACATTTTAGGCCGGAATACGGACGCGTGTTCAATTTGGGCCTGTGCACTTTGGCGATGCGGTAACGCCAGAATTGTTCTGGCATTAATGCTGGAATTTCTATCTACTGTATTTGTAATGTCAAGATGAAGGCCTACGATTATGAATTGCGACCAAAATCAGAGGGATAGCAAAGTAGCGACATTTTCTGTGCGAATACGGACGCGCGTTCATTTTGGGCCTGTGCACTTTGGCGATGCGGTAACGCTACTATTCTTCTGGCATTGATGCTGGAATTTCTGTCTACTGTATTTGTAATGTCAAGAGGAAGGCTTACGATGAAGAATTGCAACCAAAATCAGAGGGACGGAAAAGTAGCAACATTTTCTGCGCGAATACGCACGCGTGCTCATTTTGGGCCTGTGCACTTTGGCGATGCGGTAACGCTACTATTCTTCTGGCATTGATGCTGGAATTTCTATCTACTGTGTTTGTAATGTCAAGAGGAAGGTTTACGATGAAGAATTGCGACCAAAATCAGAGGGACGGAAAAGTAGCAACATTTTCGGCGAGAATACGGACGCGTGTTCATTTTGCGCCCGTGCATTTTGGCGATGCGGTAACGCTACTATTCTTCTGGCATTGATGCTGGAATTTCTATCTACTGTGCTTGTAATGTCAAGAGGAAGGTTTACGATGAAGAATTGCGACCAAAATCAGAGGGACGGAAAAGTAGCAACATTTTCGGCGAGAATACGGACGCGTGTTCATTTTGCGCCTGTGCACTTTGGCGATGCGGTAACGCTACTATTCTTCTGGCATTGATGCTGGAATTTCTGTCTACTGTATTTGTAAGGTCAAGGGAAGGCCTACGATTAAAAATTGCGACCAAAATCAGAGGGATAGAAAAGTAGCAACATTTTCTGCGCGAAAACACACGCGTGTTCGTTTTTGGCCTGTGCACTTTGGCGATGCGGTAACGCCACAATTGTTCTGGCATTGATGTTGGAATTTCTTTCTACTGTATTTGTAATGTCAAGATGAAGGCCTACGATTAAGAATTGCGACCAAAATCAGAGGGATAGCAAAGTAGCGACATTTTCTGTGCGAATACGCACGCGTGTTCATTTTGGGCCTGTGCACTTTGGCAATGCGGTAACGCTACTATTCTTCTGGCATTGATGCTGGAATTTCTGTCTACCGTATTTGTAATGTGAAGAGGAACGCCTACGATGAAGAATTGCGACCAAAATCAGAGAGACGGAAAAGTGGCAACATTTTCGGCGGGAATACGCACGCGTGTTCATTTTGGGACTGTGCACTTTGGCGATGCGGTAACGCCACAATTGTTCTGGCATTGATGCCGGAATTTCTATCTACTCTATTTGTAACGTCAAGAGGAAGGTCTACGATGAAGAATTGTGACCAAAATCAGAGGGATAGAAAAGTAGCGACATTTTCTGCGCGAATACGCACGCGTGTTCATTTTGGGCCTGTGCACTTTGGCAATGCGGTAATGCTACTATTCTTCTGGCATTCATGCTGGAATTTCTGTCTACCGTATTTGTAATGTCAAGAGGAAGGCTTACGATGAAGAATTGCGACCAAAAGCAGAGGGACGGAAAAGTAGCAACATTTTAGGCCGGAATACGCACGCGTGTTCAATTTGGGCCTGTGCACTTTGGCGATGCGGTAACGCCACTATTCTTCTAGCATTGATGCTGGAAATTCTATCTACTGTGTTTGTAATGTCAAGAGGAAGGCTTACGATGAAGAATTGCGACCAAAAGCAGAGGGACGGAAAAGTAGCAACATTTTAGGCCGGAAAACGCACGCGTGTTCAATTTGGGCCTGTGCAGTTTGGCGATGCGGTAACGCCACTATTCTTCTGGCATTGATGCCGGAATTTCTGTCTACTATATTTGTAACGTCAAGAGGAAGGCCTACGATGAAGAATTGTGACCAAAATCAGAGGGACGGAAAAGTAGCAACATTTTCGGCGGGAATACGGACGCGTGTTCATTTTGGGCCTGTGCACTTTGGCGATGCGGTAACGCTACTATTCTTCTGGCATTGATGCTGGAATTTCTGTCTACTGTATTTGTAATGTCAAGATGAAGGCCTACGATTCAAAATTGCGACCAAAATCAGAGGGATAGAAAAGTAGCAACATTTTCTGCGCGAATACGCACGCGTGTTCGTTTTGGGCCTGTGCACTTTGGCGATGCGGTAACGCCACAATTGTTCTGGCGTTGATGCTGGAATTTCTATCTACTGTATTTGTAATGTCAAGAGGAAGGCCTACGATTAAGAATTGCGACCAAAATCAGAGGGATAGAAAAGTAGCGACATTTTCTGCGCGAATACGCACGCGTGTTCATTTTGGGCCTGTGCACTTTGGCAATGCGGTAACGCTACTATTCTTCTGGCATTGATGCTGGAAGTTCTGTCTACCGTATTTGTAATGTCAAGAGGAAGGCCTACGATGAAGAATTGCGACCAAAATCAGAGAGACGGAAAAGTAGCAACATTTTCGGCGGGAATACGCATGCGTCTACATTTTGGGCCTGTGCACTTGGGCGATGCGGTAACGCCACTATTCTTCGGGCATTGATGTTGGAGTTTAGGTCTACTGTATTTGTAATGTCAAGAGGAAGGCCTACGATAAAGAATTGCGACCAAAATCAGAGGGACAGAAAAGTAGCGACATTTTCTGCTCGAATACGCACGCGTGTTCATTTTGGGCCTGTGCACTTTGGCAATGCGGTAATGCTACTATTCTTCTGGCATTCATGCTGGAATTTCTGTCTACCGTATTTGTAATGTCAAGAGGAAGGCTTACGATGAAGAATTGCGACCAAAATCAGAGGGACGGAAAAGTAGTAACATTTTCGGCGGGAATACGCACGAGTGTTCATTTTGGGCCTGTGCACTTTGGCGATGCGGTAACGCTACTATTCTTCTGGCATTGATGCTGGAAATTCTATCTACTGTGTTTGTAATGTCAAGAGGAAGGCTTACGATGAAGAATTGCGACCAAAAGCAGAGGGACGGAAAAGTAGCAACATTTTAGGCCGGAAAACGCACGCGTGTTCAATTTGGGCCTGTGCAGTTTGGCGATGCGGTAACGCCACTATTCTTCTGGCATTGATGCCGGAATTTCTGTCTACTATATTTGTAACGTCAAGAGGAAGGCCTACGATGAAGAATTGTGACCAAAATCAGAGGGACGGAAAAGTAGCAACATTTTCGGCGGGAATACGGACGCGTGTTCATTTTGGGCCTGTGCACTTTGGCGATGCGGTAACGCTACTATTCTTCTGGCATTGATGCTGGAATTTCTGTCTACTGTATTTGTAATGTCAAGATGAAGGCCTACGATTCAAAATTGCGACCAAAATCAGAGGGATAGAAAAGTAGCAACATTTTCTGCGCGAAAACACACGCGTGTTCGTTTTGGGCCTGTGCACTTTGGCGATGCGGTAACGCCACAATTGTTCTGGCATTGATGCTGGAATTTCTTTCTACTGTATTTGTAATGTCAAGATGAAGGCCTACGATTAAGAATTGCGACCAAAATCAGAGCGATAGCAAAGTAGCGACATTTTCTGTGCGAATACGCACGCGTGTTCATTTTGGGCCTGTGCACTTTGGCAATGCGGTAACGCTACTATTCTTCTGGCATTGATGCTGGAATTTCTGTCTACCGTATTTGTAATGTGAAGAGGAACGCCTACGATGAAGAATTGCGACCAAAATCAGAGACGGAAAAGTGGCAACATTTTCGGCGGGAATACGCACGCGTGTTCATTTTGGGACTGTGCACTTTGGCGATGCGGTAACGCCACAATTGTTCTGGCATTGATGCCGGAATTTCTATCTACTCTATTTGTAACGTCAAGAGGAAGGTCTACGATGAAGAATTGTGACCAAAATCAGAGGGATAGAAAAGTAGCGACATTTTCTGCGCGAATACGCACGCGTGTTCATTTTGGGCCTGTGCACTTTGGCAATGCGGTAATGCTACTATTCTTCTGGCATTCATGCTGGAATTTCTGTCTACCGTATTTGTAATGTCAAGAGGAAGGCTTACGATGAAGAATTGCGACCAAAATCAGAGGGACGGAAAAGTAGTAACATTTTCGGCGGGAATACGCACGAGTGTTCATTTTGGGCCTGTGCACTTTGGCGATGCGGTAACGCTACTATTCTTCTGGCATTGATGCTGGAAATTCTATCTACTGTGTTTGTAATGTCAAGAGGAAGGCTTACGATGAAGAATTGCGACCAAAAGCAGAGGGACGGAAAAGTAGCAACATTTTAGGCCGGAATACGCACGCGTGTTCAATTTGGGCCTGTGCACTTTGGCGATGCGGTAACGCCACTATTCTTCTAGCATTGATGCTGGAAATTCTATCTACTGTGTTTGTAATGTCAAGAGGAAGGCTTACGATGAAGAATTGCGACCAAAAGCAGAGGGACGGAAAAGCAACATTTTAGGCCGGAAAACGCACGCGTGTTCAATTTGGGCCTGTGCAGTTTGGCGATGCGGTAACGCCACTATTCTTCTGGCATTGATGCCGGAATTTCTGTCTACTATATTTGTAACGTCAAGAGGAAGGCCTACGATGAAGAATTGTGACCAAAATCAGAGGGACGGAAAAGTAGCAACATTTTCGGCGGGAATACGGACGCGTGTTCATTTTGGGCCTGTGCACTTTGGCGATGCGGTAACGCTACTATTCTTCTGGCATTGATGCTGGAATTTCTGTCTACTGTATTTGTAATGTCAAGATGAAGGCCTACGATTCAAAATTGCGACCAAAATCAGAGGGATAGAAAAGTAGCAACATTTTCTGCGCGAATACGCACGCGTGTTCGTTTTGGGCCTGTGCACTTTGGCGATGCGGTAACGCCACAATTGTTCTGGCGTTGATGCTGGAATTTCTATCTACTGTATTTGTAATGTCAAGAGGAAGGCCTACGATTAAGAATTGCGACCAAAATCAGAGGGATAGAAAAGTAGCGACATTTTCTGCGCGAATACGCACGCGTGTTCATTTTGGGCCTGTGCACTTTGGCAATGCGGTAACGCAACTATTCTTCTGGCATTGATGCTGGAAGTTCTGTCTACCGTATTTGTAATGTCAAGAGGAAGGCCTACGATGAAGAATTGCGACCAAAATCAGAGAGACGGAAAAGTAGCAACATTTTCGGCGGGAATACGCATGCGTCTACATTTTGGGCCTGTGCACTTGGGCGATGCGGTAACGCCACTATTCTTCGGGCATTGATGTTGGAATTTAGGTCTACTGTATTTGTAATGTCAAGAGGAAGGCCTACGATAAAGAATTGCGACCAAAATCAGAGGGACAGAAAAGTAGCAACATTTTATGCGCGAATACGCACGCGTGTTCATTTTGGGCCTGTGCACTTTGGCGATGTGGTAATGCGACTATTCTTCGGGCATTGATGCTGGAATTTATGTCTACTGTATTTCTTATGTCAAGAGGAAGGCCTACGATGAAGAATTGCGACCAAAATCAGAGGGACGGAAAAGTAGCAACATTTTCGGCGGGAATACGCACGCTTGTTCATTTTGGGCCTGTGCACTTTGGCGATGGGGGTAACGCCACTATTCTTCTGGCATTGATGCTGGAATTTCTATCTACTATGTTTGTAATGTCAAGAGGAAGGCCTACGATGAATAATTGCGACCAAAATCAGAGGGACGGAAAAGTGGCAACATTTTAGGCCGGAATACGCACGCGTGTTCAATTTGGGCCTGGGCACTTTGGCGATGCGGTAACGCCACTATTCTTCTGGCATTGATGCCGGAATTTCAATGTACTATATTTGTAACGTCAAGAGGAAGGCCTACGATTAAGAATTGTGACCAAAATCAGAGGGACGGAAAAGTAGCAACATTTTCTGCGCGAATACGCACGTGTGTTCATTTTTGGCGTGTGCACTTGGGCCATGCGGTAACACCACTATTCTTTTGGCATTGATCCTGTAATTTCTATCTACTGTATTTGTAATGTCAAGAGGAAGGCCTACGATGAAGAATTGCGATTAAAATCAGAGGGACGGAAAAGTTGCAACATTTTCGGCGGGAATACGCACGCGTGTTCATTTTGGGCCTGTGCACTTTGGCGATGCGGTAACGCTACTATTCTTCTGGCATTGATACTGGAATTTATGTCTACTGTATTTGTAATGTCAAGAGGAAGGCCTACGATTAAGAATTGCGACCAAAATCAGAGGGATAGAAAAGGAGCGACATTTTCTGTGCGAATACGCACGCGTGTTCATTTTGGGCCTGTGCACTTTGGCAATGCGGTAACGCAACTATTCTTCTGGCATTGATGCTGGAAGTTCTGTCTACCGTATTTGTAATGTCAAGAGGAAGGCCTACGATGAAGAATTGCGACCAAAATCAGAGAGACGGAAAAGTAGCAACATTTTCGGCGGGAATACGCATGCGTCTACATTTTGGGCCTGTGCACTTGGGCGATGCGGTAACGCCACTATTCTTCGGGCATTGATGTTGGAATTTAGGTCTACTGTATTTGTAATGTCAAGAGGAAGGCCTACGATAAAGAATTGCGACCAAAATCAGAGGGACAGAAAAGTAGCAACATTTTATGCGCGAATACGCACGCGTGTTCATTTTGGGCCTGTGCACTTTGGCGATGTGGTAATGCGACTATTCTTCGGGCATTGATGCTGGAATTTATGTCTACTGTATTTCTTATGTCAAGAGGAAGGCCTACGATGAAGAATTGCGACCAAAATCAGAGGGACGGAAAAGTAGCAACATTTTCGGCGGGAATACGCACGCTTGTTCATTTTGGGCCTGTGCACTTTGGCGATGGGGGTAACGCCACTATTCTTCTGGCATTGATGCTGGAATTTCTATCTACTATGTTTGTAATGTCAAGAGGAAGGCCTACGATGAATAATTGCGACCAAAATCAGAGGGACGGAAAAGTGGCAACATTTTAGGCCGGAATACGCACGCGTGTTCAATTTGGGCCTGGGCACTTTGGCGATGCGGTAACGCCACTATTCTTCTGGCATTGATGCCGGAATTTCAATGTACTATATTTGTAACGTCAAGAGGAAGGCCTACGATTAAGAATTGTGACCAAAATCAGAGGGACGGAAAAGTAGCAACATTTTCTGCGCGAATACGCACGTGTGTTCATTTTTGGCGTGTGCACTTGGGCCATGCGGTAACACCACTATTCTTTTGGCATTGATCCTGTAATTTCTATCTACTGTATTTGTAATGTCAAGAGGAAGGCCTACGATGAAGAATTGCGATTAAAATCAGAGGGACGGAAAAGTTGCAACATTTTCGGCGGGAATACGCACGCGTGTTCATTTTGGGCCTGTGCACTTTGGCGATGCGGTAACGCTACTATTCTTCTGGCATTGATACTGGAATTTATGTCTACTGTATTTGTAATGTCAAGAGGAAGGCCTACGATTAAGAATTGCGACCAAAATCAGAGGGATAGAAAAGTAGCAACATTTTCTGCCCGAATACGCACGCGTGTTCGTTTTGGGCCTGTGCACTTTGGCGATGCGGTAACTCCACTATTGTTCTGGCATTGATGCTGGAATTTCTATCTACTGTATTTGTAATGTCAAGAGGAAGGCCTACGATTAAGCATTGCGACGATAATCAGAGGGATAGAAAAGTAGCGATATTTTTGCGCGAACATGCACGCGTGTTCATTTTGGGCCTGTGCACTTTGGCGATGTGGTAACGCTACTATTCTTCTGGCATTGATGCTGGAATTTTTGTCTACCGTATTTGTAATGTCAAGAGGAAGGCCTACGATGAAGAATTGTGACCAAAATCAGAGAGACGGAAAAGTAGCAACATTTTCGGCGGGAATACGCACGCGTGTACATTTTGGGCCTATGCACTTTGGCGATGCGGTAACGCCACTATTCTTCGGGCATTGATGTTAGAATTTATGTCTACTGTATTTGCAATGTCAAGAGGAAGGCCTACGATGAAGAATTGCGACCAAAATCAGAGGGACGGAAAAGTAGCAACATTTTCGGCGGGAATACGCACGCATGTTCATTTTGGGCCTATGCACTTTGGCGATGTGGTAACGCCACTATTCTTCGGGCATTGATGTTAGAATTTATGTCTACTGTATTTGCAATGTCAAGAGGAAGGCCTACGATGAAGAATTACGACCAAAATCAGAGGGACGGAAAAGTAGCAACATTTTCGGCGGGAATACGCACGCATGTTCATTTTGGGCCTATGCACTTTGGCGATGTGGTAACGCCACTATTCTTCTGGCATTGATGCTGGAATTTCTATCTACTGTATTTGTAATGTCAAGAGGAAGGCCTACGATGAAGAATTGCGACCAAAATCAGAGGGACGGAAAAGTAGCAACATTTTCTGCAGCAATACGCACGCGTGTTCATTTTGGGCCTGTGCACTTTGGCGATGCGGTAAGGCCACTATTCTTCGGGCATTGATGCTGGAATTTATGTCTACTGTATTTGTAATGTCAAGAGGAAGGCCTACGATTAAGAATTGCGACCAAAATCAGAGGGACGGAAAAGTATATCTTCCCTCGGATTACATTCGGCAAAGCACAAATCATGGCGGTGGGTCCCAAGGATGAGAACAAATAGATTGATGAAGACGGGGCTACAAAGAAAGTCCATGCGTTGACTTGTTGTATGAGATTTGGGACAAGGCCATTAACCCGAGAGAATCTTGCATAACAATTACAGTCATGTTGAATCAGATAGGCAAATTAGGCGAAGATGCTAAATTACATAGCAAAGCCTCAATTGGGCACAAGAAATGCAAGAACTGTTAAGAGATTACGATAAGTGTGAGCTAATTAGTCAAGACTCCGGCATTAACCCATGTTCAAGAAGGCATGGGTGATGGTGTCTCTTGTGCTGAGACCTTGACGGTAATTCGATTAAATCAATTTGGTATTGCGAAAGGCTTGAAAGTTCTATTCTTTTTTATATATTCCTAAGTTAATATTTATGAGAATAACCACTATAGGCATTAATCTCCGATGTCTCATAATCATTTCAACAAAGTAAAAAGTCTCAATCAAATAGCTTCAAAGTCAAAGAGGGAGAAGGATAAGTCTCTGAATACAATAACAACAATATTAATAACGGAGAATAAATGATTTTAATCAAAATGATGTTTCTATATTGTGTGTGTGGACTGGGATTCCCATATAAAAAGTTAAAGGTTTTGAATTTGTGCAGAGGACGCCGCTCTTTTGCGGGCGCGGGATAGAAGAAGTGAGGTCGCATCCCCTCGGGTGGACACATAAAAAAGAGACAAAAATCAGCGGGATGCCTCCAAATTAAAAAATAACGATAAAACCAACAAAATCAGCAAAGAATAGAGAAAAGATTATTTCGGATAAGATTTCACGTTCGAAAGCTGTATGGATACTCTCTCCCCCACCCCTCCGCCCCTTCTTCATCTCCTCCTTCGTTTTGTCCTTGTCACAACGTCAGCCTCTTGCCCTTCTTCTTCTTCGCGTCCGAAGAGAAACCTTGGACTTCTCCTCTCTCTCTACAGGGACACGCCTCTTCCCCCTTTTCTACTTCGTTTCGTCGCATTCCACTACCCTCTCCCCCTTTTTCTTCTTCGTATCCTTTCGTTTGAGGTCCAAAGAGAAACCTCGAAGCGTATTCACGGAAGCCCTTAACGACGCCATCACTCTCATGACTCTGTGTGTGTGTGTGTGTGTGTGTGTGTTGCTGGTAGACTCGAAGCTAGTGTTCGTTTGTCACGCTCGCTTGAGTAGAAAATGAAAAAAAGTTTAAAACTTTTTCGAAGGGAAATGAGCCTTTCATTGTGCATGTTTTGATATTTGTTTGCCTTCAATCCGAAGTTATATTCTTTGGTAAAATGACGAGCGAGATGCAACCAAGTATGGCACAGGGTCACGAAAGTGAAGGATCGTCCTCTTCGCACCCTTCAGCTGATGGCTCTGATCTTGCAACCCAGTGAGTTACGTGCACTTATGTTAACATTGTGAACTTTCTTGATCTTGCAACTCGAGAATCATTTGTGGACTTCTCGGCAGTTAACTATTCGTTTCTTTTTTCCTTTTTTTTTTCATTTTCTGTACTTTTCCTTTACAGCCAAAATGATTGTTCATGCAACGTTTATTATGACGTAAAAAATGATGATTCAACGAGTATATTTTTTTTTTTTTTTTTTTTTTTAATATCTTCATCTCTACTTGCCTTTTTAGTGTTGTAATAGTGCCAGTAAACTCAATGAATCATTCTTTTAAACATGGAGCCTAAACGAGGTAACCACGATTTCGGAGGATAATCATTATTTTTGTTGCTGGACTAAGACTCTTTCGATGGATATTTATTTCACCTTTACAAACTAGGCCTGTGACTTTATAGGAGATAAAACATGAATCGTGCTCATTGTCCTTAGTAATTCTTGTCTTGTTGTCCATCTGTTGCCCAACTAATACATCGATGGCTATTCAATCCGAGCTTGCTCGCGCTATTCGCTTGGTGGATAGATTTCAAGCACTTAACTCATTCTTATTTATTGAAGAAAGTCTTTCTAATATTTTTTGATCTGCTTTTGTAATCACTATCTAGGCCAGCATTGATCAACCTAATTACGCCGTAGGCAGTTTGTTAAACCATTCTTCTTGTCTAAACATTCATGCATATTTTCTTGCTCATACTCTCCTCATCCAAACTATGGAACTGGATTTAGGGTTTAGGGTTTAGGGTTTAGGGTTAAGGGTTTAGGGTGTAGGGTTTAGGGTGTAGGGTTGAGGGTTGAGGGTTTAGGGTTTAGGGTTTAGGGTTTAGGGTTGAGGGTTGAGGGTTTAGGGTTGAGGGTTGAGGGTTGAGGGTTGAGGGTTTGAGGGTTTAGGGTTTAGGGTTGAGGGTTGAGGGTTGAGGGTTGAGGGTTGAGGGTTGAGGGTTTAGGGTTGAGGGTTGAGGGTTGAGGGTTGAGGGTTGAGGGTTTAGGGTTTAGGGTTGAGGGTTGAGGGTTTTAGGGTTGAGGGTTGAGGGTTGAGGGTTTAGGGTTGAGGGTTGAGGGTTGAGGGTTTAGGGTTTAGGGTTGAGGGTTTAGGGTTGAGGGTTTAGGGTTGAGGGTTTAGGGTTGAGGGTTTAGGGTTTAGGGTTTAGGGTTTAGGGTTTAGGGTTTAGGGTTGAGGGTTTAGGGTTTAGGGTTTAGGGTTGAGGGTTTAGGGTTTAGGGTTGAGGGTTTAGGGTTGAGGGTTGAGGGTTGAGGGTTTAGGGTTTAGGGTTGAGGGTTTAGGGTTGAGGGTTGAGGGTTTAGGGTTGAGGGTTGAGGGTTGAGGGTTTAGGGTTTAGGGTTGAGGGTTGAGGGTTTAGGGTTTAGGGTTTAGGGTTGAGGGTTGAGGGTTTAGGGTTGAGGGTTTAGGGTTTAGGGTTTAGGGTTGAGGGTTGAGGGTTTAGGGTTTAGGGTTTAGGGTTTAGGGTTGAGGGTTGAGGGTTGAGGGTTGAGGGTTGAGGTTTAGGGTTTAGGGTTTAGGGTTTAGGTTTTAGGGTTGAGGTTTAGGGTTGAGGTTTTAGGGTTTAGGTTTTAGGGTTTAGGGTTGAGGGTTTAGGGTTTAGGGTTTAGGGTTTAGGGTTTAGGGTTTAGGGTTTAGGGTTTAGGGTTTAGGGTTTAGGGTTTAGGGTTTAGGGTTTAGGGTTTAGGGTTTAGGGTTTAGGGTTTAGGGTTTAGGGTTTAGGGTTTAGGGTTTAGGGTTTAGGGTTTAGGGTTTAGGGTTTAGGGTTTAGGGTTTAGGGTTTAGGGTTTAGGGTTTTTAGGGTTTAGGGTTTAGGGTTTAGGGTTTAGGGTTTAGGGTTTAGGGTTTAGGGTTTAGGGTTTAGGGTTTAGGGTTTAGGGTTTAGGGTTTAGGGTTTAGGGTTTAGGGTTTAGGGTTTAGGGTTTAGGGTTTAGGGTTTAGGGTTTAGGGTTTAGGGTTTAGGGTTTAGGGTTTAGGGTTTAGGGTTTAGGGTTTAGGGTTTAGGGTTTAGGGTTTAGGGTTTAGGGTTTAGGGTTTAGGGTTTAGGGTTTAGGGTTTAGGGTTTAGGGTTTAGGGTTTAGGGTTTAGGGTTTAGGGTTTAGGGTTTAGGGTTTAGGGTTTAGGGTTTAGGGTTTAGGGTTTAGGGTTTAGGGTTTAGGGTTTAGGGTTTAGGGTTTAGGGTTTAGGGTTTAGGGTTTAGGGTTTAGGGTTTAGGGTTTAGGGTTTAGGGTTTAGGGTTTAGGGTTTAGGGTTTAGGGTTTAGGGTTTAGGGTTTAGGGTTTAGGGTTTAGGGTTTAGGGTTTAGGGTTTAGGGTTTAGGGTTTAGGGTTTAGGGTTTAGGGTTTAGGGTTTAGGGTTTAGGGTTTAGGGTTTAGGGTTTAGGGTTTAGGGTTTAGGGTTTAGGGTTTAGGGTTTAGGGTTTAGGGTTTAGGGTTTAGGGTTTAGGGTTTAGGGTTTAGGGTTTAGGGTTTAGGGTTTAGGGTTTAGGGTTTAGGGTTTAGGGTTTAGGGTTTAGGGTTTAGGGTTTAGGGTTTAGGGTTTAGGGTTTAGGGTTTAGGGTTTAGGGTTTAGGGTTTAGGGTTTAGGGTTTAGGGTTTAGGGTTTAGGGTTTAGGGTTTAGGGTTTAGGGTTTAGGGTTTAGGGTTTAGGGTTTAGGGTTTAGGGTTTAGGGTTTAGGGTTTAGGGTTTAGGGTTTAGGGTTTAGGGTTTAGGGTTTAGGGTTTAGGGTTTAGGGTTTAGGGTTTAGGGTTTAGGGTTTAGGGTTTAGGGTTTAGGGTTTAGGGTTTAGGGTTTAGGGTTTAGGGTTTAGGGTTTAGGGTTTAGGGTTTAGGGTTTAGGGTTTAGGGTTTAGGGTTTAGGGTTTAGGGTTTAGGGTTTAGGGTTTAGGGTTTAGGGTTTAGGGTTTAGGGTTTAGGGTTTAGGGTTTAGGGTTTAGGGTTTAGGGTTTAGGGTTTAGGGTTTAGGGTTTAGGGTTTAGGGTTTAGGGTTTAGGGTTTAGGGTTTAGGGTTTAGGGTTTAGGGTTTAGGGTTTAGGGTTTAGGGTTTAGGGTTTAGGGTTTAGGGTTTAGGGTTTAGGGTTTAGGGTTTAGGGTTTAGGGTTTAGGGTTTAGGGTTTAGGGTTTAGGGTTTAGGGTTTAGGGTTTAGGGTTTAGGGTTTAGGGTTTAGGGTTTAGGGTTTAGGGTTTAGGGTTTAGGGTTTAGGGTTTAGGGTTTAGGGTTTAGGGTTTAGGGTTTAGGGTTTAGGGTTTAGGGTTTAGGGTTTAGGGTTTAGGGTTTAGGGTTTAGGGTTTAGGGTTTAGGGTTTAGGGTTTAGGGTTTAGGGTTTAGGGTTTAGGGTTTAGGGTTTAGGGTTTAGGGTTTAGGGTTTAGGGTTTAGGGTTTAGGGTTTAGGGTTTAGGGTTTAGGGTTTAGGGTTTAGGGTTTAGGGTTTAGGGTTTAGGGTTTAGGGTTTAGGGTTTAGGGTTTAGGGTTTAGGGTTTAGGGTTTAGGGTTTAGGGTTTAGGGTTTAGGGTTTAGGGTTTAGGGTTTAGGGTTTAGGGTTTAGGGTTTAGGGTTTAGGGTTTAGGGTTTAGGGTTTAGGGTTTAGGGTTTAGGGTTTAGGGTTTAGGGTTTAGGGTTTAGGGTTTAGGGTTTAGGGTTTAGGGTTTAGGGTTTAGGGTTTAGGGTTTAGGGTTTAGGGTTTAGGGTTTAGGGTTTAGGGTTTAGGGTTTAGGGTTTAGGGTTTAGGGTTTAGGGTTTAGGGTTTAGGGTTTAGGGTTTAGGGTTTAGGGTTTAGGGTTTAGGGTTTAGGGTTTAGGGTTTAGGGTTTAGGGTTTAGGGTTTAGGGTTTAGGGTTTAGGGTTTAGGGTTTAGGGTTTAGGGTTTAGGGTTTAGGGTTTAGGGTTTAGGGTTTAGGGTTTAGGGTTTAGGGTTTAGGGTTTAGGGTTTAGGGTTTAGGGTTTAGGGTTTAGGGTTTAGGGTTTAGGGTTTAGGGTTTAGGGTTTAGGGTTTAGGGTTTAGGGTTTAGGGTTTAGGGTTTAGGGTTTAGGGTTTAGGGTTTAGGGTTTAGGGTTTAGGGTTTAGGGTTTAGGGTTTAGGGTTTAGGGTTTAGGGTTTAGGGTTTAGGGTTTAGGGTTTAGGGTTTAGGGTTTAGGGTTTAGGGTTTAGGGTTTAGGGTTTAGGGTTTAGGGTTTAGGGTTTAGGGTTTAGGGTTTAGGGTTTAGGGTTTAGGGTTTAGGGTTTAGGGTTTAGGGTTTAGGGTTTAGGGTTTAGGGTTTAGGGTTTAGGGTTTAGGGTTTAGGGTTTAGGGTTTAGGGTTTAGGGTTTAGGGTTTAGGGTTTAGGGTTTAGGGTTTAGGGTTTAGGGTTTAGGGTTTAGGGTTTAGGGTTTAGGGTTTAGGGTTTAGGGTTTAGGGTTTAGGGTTTAGGGTTTAGGGTTTAGGGTTTAGGGTTTAGGGTTTAGGGTTTAGGGTTTAGGGTTTAGGGTTTAGGGTTTAGGGTTTAGGGTTTAGGGTTTAGGGTTTAGGGTTTAGGGTTTAGGGTTTAGGGTTTAGGGTTTAGGGTTTAGGGTTTAGGGTTTAGGGTTTAGGGTTTAGGGTTTAGGGTTTAGGGTTTAGGGTTTAGGGTTTAGGGTTTAGGGTTTAGGGTTTAGGGTTTAGGGTTTAGGGTTTAGGGTTTAGGGTTTAGGGTTTAGGGTTTAGGGTTTAGGGTTTAGGGTTTAGGGTTTAGGGTTTAGGGTTTAGGGTTTAGGGTTTAGGGTTTAGGGTTTAGGGTTTAGGGTTTAGGGTTTAGGGTTTAGGGTTTAGGGTTTAGGGTTTAGGGTTTAGGGTTTAGGGTTTAGGGTTTAGGGTTTAGGGTTTAGGGTTTAGGGTTTAGGGTTTAGGGTTTAGGGTTTAGGGTTTAGGGTTTAGGGTTTAGGGTTTAGGGTTTAGGGTTTAGGGTTTAGGGTTTAGGGTTTAGGGTTTAGGGTTTAGGGTTTAGGGTTTAGGGTTTAGGGTTTAGGGTTTAGGGTTTAGGGTTTAGGGTTTAGGGTTTAGGGTTTAGGGTTTAGGGTTTAGGGTTTAGGGTTTAGGGTTTAGGGTTTAGGGTTTAGGGTTTAGGGTTTAGGGTTTAGGGTTTAGGGTTTAGGGTTTAGGGTTTAGGGTTTAGGGTTTAGGGTTTAGGGTTTAGGGTTTAGGGTTTAGGGTTTAGGGTTTAGGGTTTAGGGTTTAGGGTTTAGGGTTTAGGGTTTAGGGTTTAGGGTTTAGGGTTTAGGGTTTAGGGTTTAGGGTTTAGGGTTTAGGGTTTAGGGTTTAGGGTTTAGGGTTTAGGGTTTAGGGTTTAGGGTTTAGGGTTTAGGGTTTAGGGTTTAGGGTTTAGGGTTTAGGGTTTAGGGTTTAGGGTTTAGGGTTTAGGGTTTAGGGTTTAGGGTTTAGGGTTTAGGGTTTAGGGTTTAGGGTTTAGGGTTTAGGGTTTAGGGTTTAGGGTTTAGGGTTTAGGGTTTAGGGTTTAGGGTTTAGGGTTTAGGGTTTAGGGTTTAGGGTTTAGGGTTTAGGGTTTAGGGTTTAGGGTTTAGGGTTTAGGGTTTAGGGTTTAGGGTTTAGGGTTTAGGGTTTAGGGTTTAGGGTTTAGGGTTTAGGGTTTAGGGTTTAGGGTTTAGGGTTTAGGGTTTAGGGTTTAGGGTTTAGGGTTTAGGGTTTAGGGTTTAGGGTTTAGGGTTTAGGGTTTAGGGTTTAGGGTTTAGGGTTTAGGGTTTAGGGTTTAGGGTTTAGGGTTTAGGGTTTAGGGTTTAGGGTTTAGGGTTTAGGGTTTAGGGTTTAGGGTTTAGGGTTTAGGGTTTAGGGTTTAGGGTTTAGGGTTTAGGGTTTAGGGTTTAGGGTTTAGGGTTTAGGGTTTAGGGTTTAGGGTTTAGGGTTTAGGGTTTAGGGTTTAGGGTTTAGGGTTTAGGGTTTAGGGTTTAGGGTTTAGGGTTTAGGGTTTAGGGTTTAGGGTTTAGGGTTTAGGGTTTAGGGTTTAGGGTTTAGGGTTTAGGGTTTAGGGTTTAGGGTTTAGGGTTTAGGGTTTAGGGTTTAGGGTTTAGGGTTTAGGGTTTAGGGTTTAGGGTTTAGGGTTTAGGGTTTAGGGTTTAGGGTTTAGGGTTTAGGGTTTAGGGTTTAGGGTTTAGGGTTTAGGGTTTAGGGTTTAGGGTTTAGGGTTTAGGGTTTAGGGTTTAGGGTTTAGGGTTTAGGGTTTAGGGTTTAGGGTTTAGGGTTTAGGGTTTAGGGTTTAGGGTTTAGGGTTTAGGGTTTAGGGTTTAGGGTTTAGGGTTTAGGGTTTAGGGTTTAGGGTTTAGGGTTTAGGGTTTAGGGTTTAGGGTTTAGGGTTTAGGGTTTAGGGTTTAGGGTTTAGGGTTTAGGGTTTAGGGTTTAGGGTTTAGGGTTTAGGGTTTAGGGTTTAGGGTTTAGGGTTTAGGGTTTAGGGTTTAGGGTTTAGGGTTTAGGGTTTAGGGTTTAGGGTTTAGGGTTTAGGGTTTAGGGTTTAGGGTTTAGGGTTTAGGGTTTAGGGTTTAGGGTTTAGGGTTTAGGGTTTAGGGTTTAGGGTTTAGGGTTTAGGGTTTAGGGTTTAGGGTTTAGGGTTTAGGGTTTAGGGTTTAGGGTTTAGGGTTTAGGGTTTAGGGTTTAGGGTTTAGGGTTTAGGGTTTAGGGTTTAGGGTTTAGGGTTTAGGGTTTAGGGTTTAGGGTTTAGGGTTTAGGGTTTAGGGTTTAGGGTTTAGGGTTTAGGGTTTAGGGTTTAGGGTTTAGGGTTTAGGGTTTAGGGTTTAGGGTTTAGGGTTTAGGGTTTAGGGTTTAGGGTTTAGGGTTTAGGGTTTAGGGTTTAGGGTTTAGGGTTTAGGGTTTAGGGTTTAGGGTTTAGGGTTTAGGGTTTAGGGTTTAGGGTTTAGGGTTTAGGGTTTAGGGTTTAGGGTTTAGGGTTTAGGGTTTAGGGTTTAGGGTTTAGGGTTTAGGGTTTAGGGTTTAGGGTTTAGGGTTTAGGGTTTAGGGTTTAGGGTTTAGGGTTTAGGGTTTAGGGTTTAGGGTTTAGGGTTTAGGGTTTAGGGTTTAGGGTTTAGGGTTTAGGGTTTAGGGTTTAGGGTTTAGGGTTTAGGGTTTAGGGTTTAGGGTTTAGGGTTTAGGGTTTAGGGTTTAGGGTTTAGGGTTTAGGGTTTAGGGTTTAGGGTTTAGGGTTTAGGGTTTAGGGTTTAGGGTTTAGGGTTTAGGGTTTAGGGTTTAGGGTTTAGGGTTTAGGGTTTAGGGTTTAGGGTTTAGGGTTTAGGGTTTAGGGTTTAGGGTTTAGGGTTTAGGGTTTAGGGTTTAGGGTTTAGGGTTTAGGGTTTAGGGTTTAGGGTTTAGGGTTTAGGGTTTAGGGTTTAGGGTTTAGGGTTTAGGGTTTAGGGTTTAGGGTTTAGGGTTTAGGGTTTAGGGTTTAGGGTTTAGGGTTTAGGGTTTAGGGTTTAGGGTTTAGGGTTTAGGGTTTAGGGTTTAGGGTTTAGGGTTTAGGGTTTAGGGTTTAGGGTTTAGGGTTTAGGGTTTAGGGTTTAGGGTTTAGGGTTTAGGGTTTAGGGTTTAGGGTTTAGGGTTTAGGGTTTAGGGTTTAGGGTTTAGGGTTTAGGGTTTAGGGTTTAGGGTTTAGGGTTTAGGGTTTAGGGTTTAGGGTTTAGGGTTTAGGGTTTAGGGTTTAGGGTTTAGGGTTTAGGGTTTAGGGTTTAGGGTTTAGGGTTTAGGGTTTAGGGTTTAGGGTTTAGGGTTTAGGGTTTAGGGTTTAGGGTTTAGGGTTTAGGGTTTAGGGTTTAGGGTTTAGGGTTTAGGGTTTAGGGTTTAGGGTTTAGGGTTTAGGGTTTAGGGTTTAGGGTTTAGGGTTTAGGGTTTAGGGTTTAGGGTTTAGGGTTTAGGGTTTAGGGTTTAGGGTTTAGGGTTTAGGGTTTAGGGTTTAGGGGGTTTAGGGTTTAGGGTTTAGGGTTTAGGGTTTAGGGTTTAGGGTTTAGGGTTTAGGGTTTAGGGTTTAGGGTTTAGGGTTTAGGGTTTAGGGTTTAGGGTTTAGGGTTTAGGGTTTAGGGTTTAGGGTTTAGGGTTTAGGGTTTAGGGTTTAGGGTTTAGGGTTTAGGGTTTAGGGTTTAGGGTTTAGGGTTTAGGGTTTAGGGTTTAGGGTTTAGGGTTTAGGGTTTAGGGTTTAGGGTTTAGGGTTTAGGGTTTAGGGTTTAGGGTTTAGGGTTTAGGGTTTAGGGTTTAGGGTTTAGGGTTTAGGGTTTAGGGTTTAGGGTTTAGGGTTTAGGGTTTAGGGTTTAGGGTTTAGGGTTTAGGGTTTAGGGTTTAGGGTTTAGGGTTTAGGGTTTAGGGTTTAGGGTTTAGGGTTTAGGGTTTAGGGTTTAGGGTTTAGGGTTTAGGGTTTAGGGTTTAGGGGTTTAGGGTTTAGGGTTTAGGGTTTAGGGTTTAGGGTTTAGGGTTTAGGGTTTAGGGTTTAGGGTTTAGGGTTTAGGGTTTAGGGTTTAGGGTTTAGGGTTTAGGGTTTAGGGTTTAGGGTTTAGGGTTTAGGGTTTAGGGTTTAGGGTTTAGGGTTTAGGGTTTAGGGTTTAGGGTTTAGGGTTTAGGGTTTAGGGTTTAGGGTTTAGGGGGTTTAGGGTTTAGGGTTTAGGGTTTAGGGTTTAGGGTTTAGGGTTTAGGGTTTAGGGTTTAGGGTTTAGGGTTTAGGGTTTAGGGTTTAGGGTTTAGGGTTTAGGGTTTAGGGTTTAGGGTTTAGGGTTTAGGGTTTAGGGTTTAGGGTTTAGGGTTTAGGGTTTAGGGTTTAGGGTTTAGGGTTTAGGGTTTAGGGTTTAGGGTTTAGGGTTTAGGGTTTAGGGTTTAGGGTTTAGGGTTTAGGGTTTAGGGTTTAGGGTTTAGGGTTTAGGGTTTAGGGTTTAGGGTTTAGGGTTTAGGGTTTAGGGTTTAGGGTTTAGGGTTTAGGGTTTAGGGTTTAGGGTTTAGGGTTTAGGGTTTAGGGTTTAGGGTTTAGGGTTTAGGGGTTTAGGGTTTAGGGTTTAGGGTTTAGGGTTTAGGGTTTAGGGTTTAGGGTTTAGGGTTTAGGGTTTAGGGTTTAGGGTTTAGGGTTTAGGGTTTAGGGTTTAGGGTTTAGGGTTTAGGGTTTAGGGTTTAGGGTTTAGGGTTTAGGGTTTAGGGTTTAGGGTTTAGGGTTTAGGGTTTAGGGTTTAGGGTTTAGGGTTTAGGGTTTAGGGTTTAGGGTTTAGGGTTTAGGGTTTAGGGTTTAGGGTTTAGGGTTTAGGGTTTAGGGTTTAGGGTTTAGGGTTTAGGGTTTAGGGTTTAGGGTTTAGGGTTTAGGGTTTAGGGTTTAGGGTTTAGGGTTTAGGGTTTAGGGTTTAGGGTTTGGGGTTTAGGGTTTAGGGTTTAGGGTTTAGGGTTTAGGGTTTAGGGTTTAGGGTTTAGGGTTTAGGGTTTAGGGTTTAGGGTTTAGGGTTTAGGGTTTAGGGTTTAGGGTTTAGGGTTTAGGGTTTAGGGTTTAGGGTTTAGGGTTTAGGGTTTAGGGTTTAGGGTTTAGGGTTTAGGGTTTAGGGTTTAGGGTTTAGGGTTTAGGGTTTAGGGTTTAGGGTTTAGGGTTTAGGGTTTAGGGTTTAGGGTTTAGGGTTTAGGGTTTAGGGTTTAGGGTTTAGGGTTTAGGGTTTAGGGTTTAGGGTTTAGGGTTTAGGGTTTAGGGTTTAGGGTTTAGGGTTTAGGGTTTAGGGTTTAGGGTTTAGGGTTTAGGGTTTAGGGTTTAGGGTTTAGGGTTTAGGGTTTAGGGTTTAGGGTTTAGGGTTTAGGGTTTAGGGTTTAGGGTTTAGGGTTTAGGGTTTAGGGTTTAGGGTTTAGGGTTTAGGGTTTAGGGTTTAGGGTTTAGGGTTTAGGGTTTAGGGTTTAGGGTTTAGGGTTTAGGGTTTAGGGTTTAGGGTTTAGGGTTTAGGGTTTAGGGTTTAGGGTTTAGGGTTTAGGGTTTAGGGTTTAGGGTTTAGGGTTTAGGGTTTAGGGTTTAGGGTTTAGGGTTTAGGGTTTAGGGTTTAGGGTTTAGGGTTTAGGGTTTAGGGTTTAGGGTTTAGGGTTTAGGGTTTAGGGTTTAGGGTTTAGGGTTTAGGGTTTAGGGTTTAGGGTTTAGGGTTTAGGGTTTAGGGTTTAGGGTTTAGGGTTTAGGGTTTAGGGTTTAGGGTTTAGGGTTTAGGGTTTAGGGTTTAGGGTTTAGGGTTTAGGGTTTAGGGTTTAGGGTTTAGGGTTTAGGGTTTAGGGTTTAGGGTTTAGGGTTTAGGGTTTAGGGTTTAGGGTTTAGGGTTTAGGGTTTAGGGTTTAGGGTTTAGGGTTTAGGGTTTAGGGTTTAGGGTTTAGGGTTTAGGGTTTAGGGTTTAGGGTTTAGGGTTTAGGGTTTAGGGTTTAGGGTTTAGGGTTTAGGGTTTAGGGTTTAGGGTTTAGGGTTTAGGGTTTAGGGTTTAGGGTTTAGGGTTTAGGGTTTAGGGTTTAGGGTTTAGGGTTTAGGGTTTAGGGTTTAGGGTTTAGGGTTTAGGGTTTAGGGTTTAGGGTTTAGGGTTTAGGGTTTAGGGTTTAGGGTTTAGGGTTTAGGGTTTAGGGTTTAGGGTTTAGGGTTTAGGGTTTAGGGTTTAGGGTTTAGGGTTTAGGGTTTAGGGTTTAGGGTTTAGGGTTTAGGGTTTAGGGTTTAGGGTTTAGGGTTTAGGGTTTAGGGTTTAGGGTTTAGGGTTTAGGGTTTAGGGTTTAGGGTTTAGGGTTTAGGGTTTAGGGTTTAGGGTTTAGGGTTTAGGGTTTAGGGTTTAGGGTTTAGGGTTTAGGGTTTAGGGTTTAGGGTTTAGGGTTTAGGGTTTAGGGTTTAGGGTTTAGGGTTTAGGGTTTAGGGTTTAGGGTTTAGGGTTTAGGGTTTAGGGTTTAGGGTTTAGGGTTTAGGGTTTTAGGGTTTAGGGTTTAGGGTTTAGGGTTTAGGGTTTAGGGTTTAGGGTTTAGGGTTTAGGGTTTAGGGTTTAGGGTTTAGGGTTTAGGGTTTAGGGTTTAGGGTTTAGGGTTTAGGGTTTAGGGTTTAGGGTTTAGGGTTTAGGGTTTAGGGTTTAGGGTTTAGGGTTTAGGGTTTAGGGTTTAGGGTTTAGGGTTTAGGGTTTAGGGTTTAGGGTTTAGGGTTTAGGGTTTAGGGTTTAGGGTTTAGGGTTTAGGGTTTAGGGTTTAGGGTTTAGGGTTTAGGGTTTAGGGTTTAGGGTTTAGGGTTTAGGGTTTAGGGTTTAGGGTTTAGGGTTTAGGGTTTAGGGTTTAGGGTTTAGGGTTTAGGGTTTAGGGTTTAGGGTTTAGGGTTTAGGGTTTAGGGTTTAGGGTTTAGGGTTTAGGGTTTAGGGTTTAGGGTTTAGGGTTTAGGGTTTAGGGTTTAGGGTTTAGGGTTTAGGGTTTAGGGTTTAGGGTTTAGGGTTTAGGGTTTAGGGTTTAGGGTTTAGGGTTTAGGGTTTAGGGTTTAGGGTTTAGGGTTTAGGGTTTAGGGTTTAGGGTTTAGGGTTTAGGGTTTAGGGTTTAGGGTTTAGGGTTTAGGGTTTAGGGTTTAGGGTTTAGGGTTTAGGGTTTAGGGTTTAGGGTTTAGGGTTTAGGGTTTAGGGTTTAGGGTTTAGGGTTTAGGGTTTAGGGTTTAGGGTTTAGGGTTTAGGGTTTAGGGTTTAGGGTTTAGGGTTTAGGGTTTAGGGTTTAGGGTTTAGGGTTTAGGGTTTAGGGTTTAGGGTTTAGGGTTTAGGGTTTAGGGTTTAGGGTTTAGGGTTTAGGGTTTAGGGTTTAGGGTTTAGGGTTTAGGGTTTAGGGTTTAGGGTTTAGGGTTTAGGGTTTAGGGTTTAGGGTTTAGGGTTTAGGGTTTAGGGTTTAGGGTTTAGGGTTTAGGGTTTAGGGTTTAGGGTTTAGGGTTTAGGGTTTAGGGTTTAGGGTTTAGGGTTTAGGGTTTAGGGTTTAGGGTTTAGGGTTTAGGGTTTAGGGTTTAGGGTTTAGGGTTTAGGGTTTAGGGTTTAGGGTTTAGGGTTTAGGGTTTAGGGTTTAGGGTTTAGGGTTTAGGGTTTAGGGTTTAGGGTTTAGGGTTTAGGGTTTAGGGTTTAGGGTTTAGGGTTTAGGGTTTAGGGTTTAGGGTTTAGGGTTTAGGGTTTAGGGTTTAGGGTTTAGGGTTTAGGGTTTAGGGTTTAGGGTTTAGGGTTTAGGGTTTAGGGTTTAGGGTTTAGGGTTTAGGGTTTAGGGTTTAGGGTTTAGGGTTTAGGGTTTAGGGTTTAGGGTTTAGGGTTTAGGGTTTAGGGTTTAGGGTTTAGGGTTTAGGGTTTAGGGTTTAGGGTTTAGGGTTTAGGGTTTAGGGTTTAGGGTTTAGGGTTTAGGGTTTAGGGTTTAGGGTTTAGGGTTTAGGGTTTAGGGTTTAGGGTTTAGGGTTTAGGGTTTAGGGTTTAGGGTTTAGGGTTTAGGGTTTAGGGTTTAGGGTTTAGGGTTTAGGGTTTAGGGTTTAGGGTTTAGGGTTTAGGGTTTAGGGTTTAGGGTTTAGGGTTTAGGGTTTAGGGTTTAGGGTTTAGGGTTTAGGGTTTAGGGTTTAGGGTTTAGGGTTTAGGGTTTAGGGTTTAGGGTTTAGGGTTTAGGGTTTAGGGTTTAGGGTTTAGGGTTTAGGGTTTAGGGTTTAGGGTTTAGGGTTTAGGGTTTAGGGTTTAGGGTTTAGGGTTTAGGGTTTAGGGTTTAGGGTTTAGGGTTTAGGGTTTAGGGTTTAGGGTTTAGGGTTTAGGGTTTAGGGTTTAGGGTTTAGGGTTTAGGGTTTAGGGTTTAGGGTTTAGGGTTTAGGGTTTAGGGTTTAGGGTTTAGGGTTTAGGGTTTAGGGTTTAGGGTTTAGGGTTTAGGGTTTAGGGTTTAGGGTTTAGGGTTTAGGGTTTAGGGTTTAGGGTTTAGGGTTTAGGGTTTAGGGTTTAGGGTTTAGGGTTTAGGGTTTAGGGTTTAGGGTTTAGGGTTTAGGGTTTAGGGTTTAGGGTTTAGGGTTTAGGGTTTAGGGTTTAGGGTTTAGGGTTTAGGGTTTAGGGTTTAGGGTTTAGGGTTTAGGGTTTAGGGTTTAGGGTTTAGGGTTTAGGGTTTAGGGTTTAGGGTTTAGGGTTTAGGGTTTAGGGTTTAGGGTTTAGGGTTTAGGGTTTAGGGTTTAGGGTTTAGGGTTTAGGGTTTAGGGTTTAGGGTTTAGGGTTTAGGGTTTAGGGTTTAGGGTTTAGGGTTTAGGGTTTAGGGTTTAGGGTTTAGGGTTTAGGGTTTAGGGTTTAGGGTTTAGGGTTTAGGGTTTAGGGTTTAGGGTTTAGGGTTTAGGGTTTAGGGTTTAGGGTTTAGGGTTTAGGGTTTAGGGTTTAGGGTTTAGGGTTTAGGGTTTAGGGTTTAGGGTTTAGGGTTTAGGGTTTAGGGTTTAGGGTTTAGGGTTTAGGGTTTAGGGTTTAGGGTTTAGGGTTTAGGGTTTAGGGTTTAGGGTTTAGGGTTTAGGGTTTAGGGTTTAGGGTTTAGGGTTTAGGGTTTAGGGTTTAGGGTTTAGGGTTTAGGGTTTAGGGTTTAGGGTTTAGGGTTTAGGGTTTAGGGTTTAGGGTTTAGGGTTTAGGGTTTAGGGTTTAGGGTTTAGGGTTTAGGGTTTAGGGTTTAGGGTTTAGGGTTTAGGGTTTAGGGTTTAGGGTTTAGGGTTTAGGGTTTAGGGTTTAGGGTTTAGGGTTTAGGGTTTAGGGTTTAGGGTTTAGGGTTTAGGGTTTAGGGTTTAGGGTTTAGGGTTTAGGGTTTAGGGTTTAGGGTTTAGGGTTTAGGGTTTAGGGTTTAGGGTTTAGGGTTTAGGGTTTAGGGTTTAGGGTTTAGGGTTTAGGGTTTAGGGTTTAGGGTTTAGGGTTTAGGGTTTAGGGTTTAGGGTTTAGGGTTTAGGGTTTAGGGTTTAGGGTTTAGGGTTTAGGGTTTAGGGTTTAGGGTTTAGGGTTTAGGGTTTAGGGTTTAGGGTTTAGGGTTTAGGGTTTAGGGTTTAGGGTTTAGGGTTTAGGGTTTAGGGTTTAGGGTTTAGGGTTTAGGGTTTAGGGTTTAGGGTTTAGGGTTTAGGGTTTAGGGTTTAGGGTTTAGGGTTTAGGGTTTAGGGTTTAGGGTTTAGGGTTTAGGGTTTAGGGTTTAGGGTTTAGGGTTTAGGGTTTAGGGTTTAGGGTTTAGGGTTTAGGGTTTAGGGTTTAGGGTTTAGGGTTTAGGGTTTAGGGTTTAGGGTTTAGGGTTTAGGGTTTAGGGTTTAGGGTTTAGGGTTTAGGGTTTAGGGTTTAGGGTTTAGGGTTTAGGGTTTAGGGTTTAGGGTTTAGGGTTTAGGGTTTAGGGTTTAGGGTTTAGGGTTTAGGGTTTAGGGTTTAGGGTTTAGGGTTTAGGGTTTAGGGTTTAGGGTTTAGGGTTTAGGGTTTAGGGTTTAGGGTTTAGGGTTTAGGGTTTAGGGTTTAGGGTTTAGGGTTTAGGGTTTAGGGTTTAGGGTTTAGGGTTTAGGGTTTAGGGTTTAGGGTTTAGGGTTTAGGGTTTAGGGTTTAGGGTTTAGGGTTTAGGGTTTAGGGTTTAGGGTTTAGGGTTTAGGGTTTAGGGTTTAGGGTTTAGGGTTTAGGGTTTAGGGTTTAGGGTTTAGGGTTTAGGGTTTAGGGTTTAGGGTTTAGGGTTTAGGGTTTAGGGTTTAGGGTTTAGGGTTTAGGGTTTAGGGTTTAGGGTTTAGGGTTTAGGGTTTAGGGTTTAGGGTTTTTAGGGTTTAGGGTTTAGGGTTTAGGGTTTAGGGTTTAGGGTTTAGGGTTTAGGGTTTAGGGTTTAGGGTTTAGGGTTTAGGGTTTAGGGTTTAGGGTTTAGGGTTTAGGGTTTAGGGTTTAGGGTTTAGGGTTTAGGGTTTAGGGTTTAGGGTTTAGGGTTTAGGGTTTAGGGTTTAGGGTTTAGGGTTTAGGGTTTAGGGTTTAGGGTTTAGGGTTTAGGGTTTAGGGTTTAGGGTTTAGGGTTTAGGGTTTAGGGTTTAGGGTTTAGGGTTTAGGGTTTAGGGTTTAGGGTTTAGGGTTTAGGGTTTAGGGTTTAGGGTTTAGGGTTTAGGGTTTAGGGTTTAGGGTTTAGGGTTTAGGGTTTAGGGTTTAGGGTTTAGGGTTTAGGGTTTAGGGTTTAGGGTTTAGGGTTTAGGGTTTAGGGTTTAGGGTTTAGGGTTTAGGGTTTAGGGTTTAGGGTTTAGGGTTTAGGGTTTAGGGTTTAGGGTTTAGGGTTTAGGGTTTAGGGTTTAGGGTTTAGGGTTTAGGGTTTAGGGTTTAGGGTTTAGGGTTTAGGGTTTAGGGTTTAGGGTTTAGGGTTTAGGGTTTAGGGTTTAGGGTTTAGGGTTTAGGGTTTAGGGTTTAGGGTTTAGGGTTTAGGGTTTAGGGTTTAGGGTTTAGGGTTTAGGGTTTAGGGTTTAGGGTTTAGGGTTTAGGGTTTAGGGTTTAGGGTTTAGGGTTTAGGGTTTAGGGTTTAGGGTTTAGGGTTTAGGGTTTAGGGTTTAGGGTTTAGGGTTTAGGGTTTAGGGTTTAGGGTTTAGGGTTTAGGGTTTAGGGTTTAGGGTTTAGGGTTTAGGGTTTAGGGTTTAGGGTTTAGGGTTTAGGGTTTAGGGTTTAGGGTTTAGGGTTTAGGGTTTAGGGTTTAGGGTTTAGGGTTTAGGGTTTAGGGTTTAGGGTTTAGGGTTTAGGGTTTAGGGTTTAGGGTTTAGGGTTTAGGGTTTAGGGTTTAGGGTTTAGGGTTTAGGGTTTAGGGTTTAGGGTTTAGGGTTTAGGGTTTAGGGTTTAGGGTTTAGGGTTTAGGGTTTAGGGTTTAGGGTTTAGGGTTTAGGGTTTAGGGTTTAGGGTTTAGGGTTTAGGGTTTAGGGTTTAGGGTTTAGGGTTTAGGGTTTAGGGTTTAGGGTTTAGGGTTTAGGGTTTAGGGTTTAGGGTTTAGGGTTTAGGGTTTAGGGTTTAGGGTTTAGGGTTTAGGGTTTAGGGTTTAGGGTTTAGGGTTTAGGGTTTAGGGTTTAGGGTTTAGGGTTTAGGGTTTAGGGTTTAGGGTTTAGGGTTTAGGGTTTAGGGTTTAGGGTTTAGGGTTTAGGGTTTAGGGTTTAGGGTTTAGGGTTTAGGGTTTAGGGTTTAGGGTTTAGGGTTTAGGGTTTAGGGTTTAGGGTTTAGGGTTTAGGGTTTAGGGTTTAGGGTTTAGGGTTTAGGGTTTAGGGTTTAGGGTTTAGGGTTTAGGGTTTAGGGTTTAGGGTTTAGGGTTTAGGGTTTAGGGTTTAGGGTTTAGGGTTTAGGGTTTAGGGTTTAGGGTTTAGGGTTTAGGGTTTAGGGTTTAGGGTTTAGGGTTTAGGGTTTAGGGTTTAGGGTTTAGGGTTTAGGGTTTAGGGTTTAGGGTTTAGGGTTTAGGGTTTAGGGTTTAGGGTTTAGGGTTTAGGGTTTAGGGTTTAGGGTTTAGGGTTTAGGGTTTAGGGTTTAGGGTTTAGGGTTTAGGGTTTAGGGTTTAGGGTTTAGGGTTTAGGGTTTAGGGTTTAGGGTTTAGGGTTTAGGGTTTAGGGTTTAGGGTTTAGGGTTTAGGGTTTAGGGTTTAGGGTTTAGGGTTTAGGGTTTAGGGTTTAGGGTTTAGGGTTTAGGGTTTAGGGTTTAGGGTTTAGGGTTTAGGGTTTAGGGTTTAGGGTTTAGGGTTTAGGGTTTAGGGTTTAGGGTTTAGGGTTTAGGGTTTAGGGTTTAGGGTTTAGGGTTTAGGGTTTAGGGTTTAGGGTTTAGGGTTTAGGGTTTAGGGTTTAGGGTTTAGGGTTTAGGGTTTAGGGTTTAGGGTTTAGGGTTTAGGGTTTAGGGTTTAGGGTTTAGGGTTTAGGGTTTAGGGTTTAGGGTTTAGGGTTTAGTGTTTAGGGTTTAGGGTTTAGGGTTTAGGGTTTAGGGTTTAGGGTTTAGGGTTTAGGGTTTAGGGTTTAGGTTTTAGGGTTTAGGGTTTAGGGGTTTTTAGGGTTTAGGGTTTAGGGTTTAGGGTTTAGGGTTTAGGGTTTAGGGTTTAGGGTTTAGGGTTTAGGGTTT
>CM024563.1:117205-150605 GCA_014182515.1 Eucalyptus microcorys | reverse complement strand
ATTGATGCTGGAATGTCTGTCTACACTATTTGTAATGTCAAGAGGAAGGACTAGGATGAACAATTGCGAACAAAATCAGAGCTACGGCAATGTAGCAGCATTTTCTGCGGGAATACGCACGCGTGTTCATTTCGAGCCTGTACACTTTGGCCAAGCGGTAACGCCTATATTGTTCTAGCATTGATGCTGGAATTTTTGTCTACTGAATTTGTAATGTCAAGAGTAAGGCCTAGGATGTAGAATTGCGACCAAAATCAGACGAACGGAAAAGTAGCAACATTTTCTGCGGGAATACGCACGCTTGTTCATTTTGGGCCTGTGCACTTTGGCCATGCGGTAACGCCACTATTCTTCTGGCATTGATGCTGGAATTTTGTGTACTGTATTTGTAATGTCAAGAGGAAGGACTAGGATGAAGAATTGCGACCAAAATCGAGGGACGGCAAGGTAGCAGCATTTTCCGCGGGAATACGCACGCGTGTTCATTTTGGGCCTGTGCACTTTGGCCATGCGGTAACGCCACTATTCTTCTGGCATTGATGCTGGAATTTCTGTCTACTGTATTTGTAATGTCAAGAGGAAGGACTAGGATGAAGAATTGCGACCAAAATCGAGGGACGGCAAGGTAGCAGCATTTTGCGCGGGAATACGCACGCGTGTTCATTTTGGGCCTGTGCACTTTGGCCATGCGGTAACGCCACTATTCTTTTGGGATTGATGCTGGAATTTCTGTCTACTCTATTTGTAATGTCAAGAGGAAGGCCTAGGATGAAGAATTGCGACCAAAATCGGAGGGACGGCAAGGTAGCAGCATTTTTGCGGGAATACGCACGCGTGTTCATTTTGGGCCTTTGCACTTTGGCGATGCGGTAACGCCACTATTCTTCTGGCATTGATGCTGGAATTTCTGTCTACTGTATTTGTAATGTCAAGAGGAAGGACTAGGATGAAGAATTGCGACCAAAATCAGAGGGACGGAAAAGTAGCAAGCATTTTCGCGGGAATACGCACGCGTGTTCATTTTGGGCATTTGCACTTTGGCGATGCGGTAACGCCACTATTCTTTTGGCATTGATGCTGGAATTTTGTCTACTGTATTTGTAATGTCAAGAGGAAGGACTAGGATGAAGAATTGCGACCAAAATCGAGGGACGGCAAGGTAGCAGCATTTTCCGCGGGAATACGCACGCGTGTTCATTTTGGGCCATGTGCACTTTGGCCATGCGGTAACGCCACTATTCTTCTGGCATTGATGCTGGAATTTCTGTCTACTGTATTTGTAATGTCAAGAGGAAGGACTAGGATGAAGAATTGCGACCAAAATCAGAGGGACGGCAAGGTAGCAGCATTTTCGCGGGAATACGCACGCGTGTTCATTTTGGGCCTGTGCACTTTGGCCATGCGGTAACGCCACTATTCTTTTGGCATTGATGCTGGAATTTCTGTCTACTCTATTTGTAATGTCAAGAGGAAGGACTAGGATGAAGAATTGCGACCAAAATCAGAGGGACGGCAAGGTAGCAGCATTTTCTGCGGGAATACGCACGCGTGTTCATTTTGGGCCATTGCACTTTGGCGATGCGGTAACGCCACTATTCTTCTGGCATTGATGCTGGAATTTCTGTCTACTGTATTTGTAATGTCAAGAGGAAGGCCTAGGATGAAGAATTGCGACCAAAATCGGAGGGACGGAAAAGTAGCAGCATTTTCAGCGGGAATACGCACGCGTGTTCATTTTGGGCATTTTGCACTTTGGCGATGCGGTAACGCCACTATTCTTTTGGCATTGATGCTGGAATTTTTGTCTACTGTATTTGTAATGTCAAGAGGAAGGACTAGGATGAAGAATTGCGACCAAAATCAGACGGACGGAAAAGTAGCATCATTTTCTGCGGGAATACGCACGCGTGTTCATTTTGGGCCTGTGCACTTTGGCCATGCGGTAACGCCACTATTCTTCTGGCATTGATGCTGGAAATTCTGTATACTGTATTTGTAATGTCAAGAGGAAGGACGAGGATGAAGAATTGTGACCAAAATCAGAGGGACGGCAAGGTAGCAGCATTTTGCGCGGGAATACGCACGCGTGTTCATTTTGGGCCTGTGCACTTTGGCCATGCGGTAACGCCACTATTCTTTTGGGATTGATGCTGGAATTTCTGTCTACTCTATTTGTAATGTCAAGAGGAAGGCCTAGGATGAAGAATTGCGACCAAAATCGGAGGGACGGCAAGGTAGCAGCATTGTCTGCGGGAATACGCAGGCGTGTTCATTTTGGGCCTTTGCACTTTGGCGATGCGGTAACGCCACTATTCTTCTGGCATTGATGCTGGAATTTCTGTCTACTGTATTTGTAATGTCAAGAGGAAGGCCTAGGATGAAGAATTGCGACCAAAATCAGAGGGACGGAAAAGTAGCAGCATTTTCTGCGGGAATACGCACGCGTGTTCATTTTGGGCATTTGTGCACTTTGGCGATGCGGTAACGCCACTATTCTTTGGCATTGATGCTGGAATTTTTGTCTACTGTATTTGTAATGTCAAGAGGAAGGACTAGGATGAAGAATTGCGACCAAAATCAGAGGGACGGCAAGGTAGCAGCATTTTCTGCGGGAATACGCACGCGTGTTCATTTTGGGCCTGTGCACTTTGGCCATGCGGTAACGCCACTATTCTTTTGGCATTGATGCTGGAATTTCTGTCTACTGTATTTGTAATGTCAAGAGGAAGGACTAGGATGAAGAATTGCGACCAAAATCAGAGGGACGGCAAGGTAGCAGCATTTTTCGCGGGAATACGCACGCGTGTTCATTTTGGGCCTGTGCACTTTGGCCATGCGGTAACGCCACTATTCTTCTGGCATTGATGCTGGAATTTCTGTCTACTGTATTTGTAATGTCAAGAGGAAGGCCTAGGATGAAGAATTGCGACCAAAATCAGAGGGACGGAAAAGGTAGCAGCATTTTCTGCGGGAATACGCACGCGTGTTCATTTTGGGCCTTTGCACTTTGGCGATGCGGTAACGCCACTATTCTTCTGGCATTGATGCTGGAATTTCTGTCTACTGTATTTGTAATGTCAAGAGGAAGGACTAGGATGAAGAATTGCGACCAAAATCAGAGGGACGGCAAGGTAGCAGCATTTTGTGCGGGAATACGCACGCGTGTTCATTTTGGGCTTGTGCACTTTGGCATGCGGTAACGCCACTATTCTTTTGGCATTGATGCTGGAATTTCTGTCTACTGTATTTGTAATGTCAAGAGGAAGGACTAGGATGAAGAATTGCGACCAAAATCAGAGGGACGGCAAGGTAGCAGCATTTTTCGCGGGAATACGCACGCGTGTTCATTTTGGGCCTGTGCACTTTGGCCATGCGGTAACGCCACTATTCTTTTGGCATTGATGCTGGAATTTCTGTCTACTCTATTTGTAATGTCAAGAGGAAGGCCTAGGATGAAGAATTGCGACCAAAATCGAGGGACGGAAAGGTAGCAGCATTTTTGCGGGAATACGCACGCGTGTTCATTTTGGGCCTGTGCACTTTGGCGATGCGGTAACGCCACTATTCTTCTGGCATTGATGCTGGAATTTCTGTCTACTGTATTTGTAATGTCAAGAGGAAGGCCTAGGATGAAGAATTGCGACCAAAATCAGAGGGACGGAAAAGGTAGCAGCATTTTCAGCGGGAATACGCACGCGTGTTCATTTTGGGCATTTGCACTTTGGCGATGCGGTAACGCCACTATTCTTTTGGCATTGATGCTGGAATTTTTGTCTACTGTATTTGTAATGTCAAGAGGAAGGACTAGGATGAAGAATTGCGACCAAAATCGAGGGACGGCAAGGTAGCAGCATTTTCCGCGGGAATACGCACGCGTGTTCATTTTGGGCCTGTGCACTTTGGCCATGCGGTAACGCCACTATTCTTTGGCATTGATGCTGGAATTTCTGTCTACTGTATTTGTAATGTCAAGAGGAAGGACTAGGATGAAGAATTGCGACCAAAATCGAGAGGGACGGCAAGGTAGCAGCATTTTCCGCGGGAATACGCACGCGTGTTCATTTTGGGCTGTGCACTTTGGCCATGCGGTAACGCCACTATTCTTTGGCATTGATGCTGGAATTTCTGTCTACTCTATTTGTAATGTCAAGAGGAAGGCCTAGGATGAAGAATTGCGACCAAAATTAGAGGGACGGCAAGGTAGCAGCATTTTCTGCGGGAATACGCACGCGTGTTCATTTTGGGCCTGTGCACTTTGGCATGCGGTAACGCCACTATTCTTCTGGCATTGATGCTGGAATTTCTGTCTACTCTATTTGTAATGTCAAGAGGAAGGCCTAGGATGAAGAATTGCGACCAAAATCAGAGGGACGGCAAGGTAGCAGCATTTTCTGCGGGAATACGCACGCGTGTTCATTTTGGGCCTGTGCACTTTGGCGATGCGGTAACGCCACTATTCTTCTGGCATTGATGCTGGAATTTCTGTCTACTGTATTTGTAATGTCAAGAGGAAGGCCTAGGATGAAGAATTGCGACCAAAATCAGAGGGACGGAAAAGTAGCAGCATTTTCAGCGGGAATACGCACGCGTGTTCATTTTGGGCCTTTGCACTTTGGCGATGCGGTAACGCCACTATTCTTTTGGCATTGATGCTGGAATTTTTGTGTACTGTATTTGTAATGTCAAGAGGAAGGACTAGGATGAAGAATTGCGACCAAAATCAGAGGGACGGCAAGGTAGCAGCATTTTCTGCGGGAATACGCACGCGTGTTCATTTTGGCCCTGTGCACTTTGGCGATGCGGTAACGCCACTATTCTTCTGGCATTGATGCTGGAATTTCTGTCTACTGTATTTGTAATGTCAAGAGGAAGGACTAGGATGAAGAATTGCGACCAAAATCAGAGGGACGGCAAGGTAGCAGCATTTTCTGCGGGAATACGCACGCGTGTTCATTTTGGGCCTGTGCACTTTGGCGATGCGGTAACGCCACTATTCTTTTGGCATTGATGCTGGAATTTCTGTCTACTCTATTTGTAATGTCAAGAGGAAGGCCTAGGATGAAGAATTGCGACCAAAATCGGAGGGACGGAAAAGGTAGCAGCATTTTCTGCGGGAATACGCACGCGTGTTCATTTTGGGCCTGTGCACTTTGGCGATGCGGTAACGCCACTATTCTTCTGGCATTGATGCTGGAATTTCTGTCTACTCTATTTGTAATGTCAAGAGGAAGGCCTAGGATGAAGAATTGCGACCAAAATCGAGGGACGGAAAAGTAGCAGCATTTTCTGCGGGAATACGCACGCGTGTTCATTTTGGGCATTTGCACTTTGGCGATGCGGTAACGCCACTATTCTTTTGGCATTGATGCTGGAATTTTTGTCTACTGTATTTGTAATGTCAAGAGGAAGGACTAGGATGAAGAATTGCGACCAAAATCAGAGGGACGGCAAGGTAGCAGCATTTTTGCGGGAATACGCACGCGTGTTCATTTTGGGCCTGTGCACTTTGGCCACGGTAACGCCACTATTCTTCTGGCATTGATGCTGGAATTTCTGTCTACTGTATTTGTAATGTCAAGAGGAAGGCCTAGGATGAAGAATTGCGACCAAAATCAGAGGGACGGAAAGGTAGCAGCATTTTCTCCGGGAATATGCACGCGTGTTCATTTTGGGCCTGCGCACTTTGGCGATGCGGTAACGCCACTATATTTCTGGCATTGATACTGGAATTACTGCCTACTGTATTTGTAATGTGAAGAGGAAGGCCTAGGTTGAAGAATTGCGAGCAAAATCAGAGGGACGGCAAGGTAGCAACATTTTCTGCGGGAATACGCGCGCTTGTTCATTTTGGGCCTGTGCACTTTGGCGATGCGGTAACGCCACTATTCTTATGGCATTGATGCTGGAATTTCTGTCTACTGTATTTGTAATGTCAAGAGGAAGGACTAGGATGAAGAATTGCGACCAAAATCAGAGGGACGGCAAGGTAGCAGCATTTTTGCGGGAATACGCACGCGTGTTCATTTTGGGCCTGTGCACTTTGGCGATGCGGTAACGCCACTATTCTTTTGGCATTGATGCTGGAATTTCTGTCTACTCTATTTGTAATGTCAAGAGGAAGGCCTAGGATGAAGAATTGCGACCAAAATCAGAGGGACGGCAAGGTAGCAGCATTTTTGCGGGAATACGCACGCGTGTTCATTTTGGGCCTGTGCACTTTGGCGATGCGGTAACGCCACTATTCTTCTGGCATTGATGCTGGAATTTCTGTCTACTCTATTTGTAATGTCAAGAGGAAGGCCTAGGATGAAGAATTGCGACCAAAATCGAGGGACGGCAAGGTAGCAGCATTTTTCGGGAATACGCACGCGTGTTCATTTTGGGCCTGTGCACTTTGGCGATGCGGTAACGCCACTATTCTTTTGGCATTGATGCTGGAATTTCTGTCTACTGTATTTGTAATGTCAAGAGGAAGGCCTAGGATGAAGAATTGCGACCAAAATCAGAGGGACGGCAAGGTAGCAGCATTTTCAGCGGGAATACGCACGCGTGTTCATTTTGGGCCTGTGCACTTTGGCGATGCGGTAACGCCACTATTCTTTTGGCATTGATGCTGGAATTTCTGTCTACTCTAATTGTAATGTCAAGAGGAAGGACTAGGATGAAGAATTGCGACCAAAATCAGAGGGACGGCAAGGTAGCAGCATTTTATGCGGGAATACGCACGCGTGTTCATTTTGGGCCTGTGCACTTTGGCCATGCGGTAACGCCACTATTCTTCTGGCATTGATGCTGGAAATTCTGTATACTGTATTTGTAATGTCAAGAGGAAGGACGAGGATGAAGAATTGTGACCAAAATCGAGGGACGGCAAGGTAGCAGCATTTTTGCGGGAATACGCACGCGTGTTCATTTTGGGCTTGTGCACTTTGGCATGCGGTAACGCCACTATTCTTTTGGCATTGATGCTGGAATTTCTGTCTACTCTATTTGTAATGTCAAGAGGAAGGCCTAGGATGAAGAATTGCGACCAAAATCGAGGGACGGCAAGGTAGCAGCATTTTCGCGGGAATACGCACGCGTGTTCATTTTGGGCTGTGCACTTTGGCCATGCGGTAACGCCACTATTCTTCTGGCATTGATGCTGGAATTTCTGTCTACTGTATTTGTAATGTCAAGAGGAAGGCCTAGGATGAAGAATTGCGACCAAAATCAGAGGGACGGAAAGGTAGCAGCATTTTCAGCGGGAATACGCACGCGTGTTCATTTTGGGCCTTTGCACTTTGGCGATGCGGTAACGCCACTATTCTTCTGGCATTGATGCTGGAATTTCTGTCTACTGTATTTGTAATGTCAAGAGGAAGGCCTAGGATGAAGAATTGCGACCAAAATCGAGGGACGGAAAAGTAGCAGCATTTTCAGCGGGAATACGCACGCGTGTTCATTTTGGGCATGTGCACTTTGGCGATGCGGTAACGCCACTATTCTTTTGGCATTGATGCTGGAATTTTTGTCTACTGTATTTGTAATGTCAAGAGGAAGGACTAGGATGAAGAATTGCGACCAAAATCGAGGGGGAGGGACGGCAAGGTAGCAGCATTTTCGCGGGAATACGCACGCGTGTTCATTTTGGGCCTGTGCACTTTGGCCATGCGGTAACGCCACTATTCTTTGGCATTGATGCTGGAATTTCTGTCTACTGTATTTGTAATGTCAAGAGGAAGGACTAGGATGAAGAATTGCGACCAAAATCAGAGGGACGGAAAGGTAGCAGCATTTTTGCGGGAATACGCACGCGTGTTCATTTTGGGCTGTGCACTTTGGCATGCGGTAACGCCACTATTCTTTTGGCATTGATGCTGGAATTTCTGTCTACTGTATTTGTAATGTCAAGAGGAAGGACTAGGATGAAGAATTGCGACCAAAATCAGAGGGACGGCAAGGTAGCAGCATTTTTCGCGGGAATACGCACGCGTGTTCATTTTGGGCCCGTGCACTTTGGCGATGCGGTGGGGATGCGGTCAACGCCACTATTCTTCTGGCATTGATGCTGGAATTTCTGTCTACTGTATTTGTAATGTCAAGAGGAAGGCCTAGGATGAAGAATTGCGACCAAAATCGAGGGACGGAAAAGTAGCAAGCATTTTCTGCGGGAATACGCACGCGTGTTCATTTTGGGCCATTTGCACTTTGGCGATGCGGTAACGCCACTATTCTTTTGGCATTGATGCTGGAATTTCTGTCTACTGTATTTGTAATGTCAAGAGGAAGGACTAGGATGAAGAATTGCGACCAAAATCGAGGGACGGAAAGGTAGCAGCATTTTCGCGGGAATACGCACGCGTGTTCATTTTGGGCCTGTGCACTTTGGCCATGCGGTAACGCCACTATTCTTCTGGCATTGATGCTGGAATTTCTGTCTACTCTATTTGTAATGTCAAGAGGAAGGACTAGGATGAAGAATTGCGACCAAAATCAGAGGGACGGCAAGGTAGCAGCATTTTCTTCGGGAATACGCACGCGTGTTCATTTTGGGCCTGTGCACTTTGGCGATGCGTTAACGCCACTATTCTTTTGGCATTGATGCTGGAATTTCTGTCTACTCTATTTGTAATGTCAAGAGGAAGGCCTAGGATGAAGAATTGCGACCAAAATCAGAGGGACGGCAAGGTAGCAGCATTTTCTGCGGGAATACGCACGCGTGTTCATTTTGGGCCTGTGCACTTTGGCGATGCGGTAACGCCACTATTCTTCTGGCATTGATGCTGGAATTTCTGTCTACTGTATTTGTAATGTCAAGAGGAAGGCCTAGGATGAAGAATTGCGACCAAAATCAGAGGGACGGTAAAAGGTAGCAGCATTTTCGCGGGAATACGCACGCGTGTTCATTTTGGGCATTTGTGCACTTTGGCGATGCGGTAACGCCACTATTCTTTTGGCATTGATGCTGGAATTTCTGTCTACTGTATTTGTAATGTCAAGAGGAAGGACTAGGATGAAGAATTGCGACCAAAATCAGAGGGACGGCAAGGTAGCAGCATTTTCTGCGGGAATACGCACGCGTGTTCATTTTGGGCCTGTGCACTTTGGCCATGCGGTAACGCCACTATTCTTCTGGCATTGATGCTGGAATTTCTGTCTACTGTATTTGTAATGTCAAGAGGAAGGACGAGGATGAAGAATTGCGACCAAAATCAGAGGGACGGCAAGGTAGCAGCATTTTTCGCGGGAATACGCACGCGTGTTCATTTTGGGCCTGTGCACTTTGGCCATGCGGTAACGCCACTATTCTTTTGGCATTGATGCTGGAATTTCTGTCTACTGTATTTGTAATGTCAAGAGGAAGGCCTAGGATGAAGAATTGCGACCAAAATCAGAGGGACGGCAAGGTAGCAGCATTTTCTGCGGGAATACGCACGCGTGTTCATTTTGGGCTTGTGCACTTTGGCGATGCGGTAACGCCACTATTCTTCTGGCATTGATGCTGGAATTTCTGTCTACTGTATTTGTAATGTCAAGAGGAAGGACTAGGATGAAGAATTGCGACCAAAATCAGAGGGACGGCAAGGTAGCAGCATTTTTCGCGGGAATACGCACGCGTGTTCATTTTGGCCTGTGCACTTTGGCGATGCGGTAACGCCACTATTCTTTTGGCATTGATGCTGGAATTTTGTGTACTGTATTTGTAATGTCAAGAGGAAGGACTAGGATGAAGAATTGCGACCAAAATCAGAGAGGGACGGCAAGGTAGCAGCATTTTCCGCGGGAATACGCACGCGTGTTCATTTTGGGCCTGTGCACTTTGGCCATGCGGTAACGCCACTATTCTTTGGCATTGATGCTGGAATTTCTGTCTACTGTATTTGTAATGTCAAGAGGAAGGACTAGGATGAAGAATTGCGACCAAAATCAGAGGGACGGCAAGGTAGCAGCATTTTCGCGGGAATACGCACGCGTGTTCATTTTGGGCCTTGCACTTTGGCGATGCGGTAACGCCACTATTCTTTGGCATTGATGCTGGAATTTCTGTCTACCTATTTGTAATGTCAAGAGGAAGGACTAGGATGAAGAATTGCGACCAAAATCGGAGGGACGGCAAGGTAGCAGCATTTTCGGGAATACGCACGCGTGTTCATTTTGGGCCTGTGCACTTTGGCGATGCGGTAACGCCACTATTCTTCTGGCATTGATGCTGGAATTTCTGTCTACTGTATTTGTAATGTCAAGAGGAAGGACTAGGATGAAGAATTGCGACCAAAATCGAGGGACGGCAAGGTAGCAGCATTTTCGCGGGAATACGCACGCGTGTTCATTTTGGGCCTGTCCACTTTGCCGATGCGGTAACGCCACTATTCTTTTGGCAGTGATGCTGGAATTTCTGTTAACTGTATTTTTAATGTCAAAAGGAAGGCCTAGGATGAAGAATTACGACCAAAATCAGAGCGACGGCAATCTAGCAGCATGTTTTGCGGGTGTACGCACGTGTGTTCATTTGGGGCGTGTGCACTTTGGCGATGCGGTAACGCCACTATTCTTTGGCATTGATGCTGGAATTTCTGTCTACTCTATTTGTAATGTCAAGAGGAAGGACTAGGATGAAGAACTGCGACCAAAATCAGAGGGACGGCAAGGTAGCAGCATTTTCCGCGGGAATACGCACTCGTGTTCATTTTGGGCATTTGCACTTTGGCGATGCGGTAACGCCACTATTCTTCTGGCATTGATGCTGGAATTTCTGTCTACTGTATTTGTAATGTCAAGAGGAAGGCCTAGGATGAAGAATTGCGACCAAAATCAGAGGGACGGAAAGGTAGCAGCATTTTTTGCGGGAACACGCACGCGTGTTCATTTTGGGCCTGTGCACTTTGGCGATGCGGTAACGCCACTATTCTTCTGGCATTGATGCTGGAATTTCTGTCTACTGTATTTGTAATGTGAAGAGGAAGGACTAGGGTGAAGAATTGCGACCAAAATCGAGGGACGGCAAGGTAGCAGCATTTTCGCGGGAATACGCACGCGTGTTCATTTTGGGCCTGTGCACTTTGGCCATGCGGTAACGCCACTATTCTTTTGGCATTGATGCTGGAATTTTTGTCTACTGTATTTGTAATGTCAAGAGGAAGGACTAGGATGAAGAATTGCGACCAAAATCAGAGGGACGGCAAGGTAGCAGCATTTTCTGCGGGAATACGCACGCGTGTTCATTTTGGGCTTGTGCACTTTGGCGATGCGGTAACGCCACTATTCTTCTGGCATTGATGCTGGAATTTCTGTCTACTCTATTTGTAATGTCAAGAGGAAGGCCTAGGATGAAGAATTGCGACCAAAATCAGAGGGACGGCAAGGTAGCAGCATTTTTGCGGGAATACGCACGCGTGTTCATTTTGGGCCTGTGCACTTTGGCCATGCGGTAACGCCACTATTCTTTGGCATTGATGCTGGAATTTCTGTCTACTGTATTTGTAATGTCAAGAGGAAGGCCTAGGATGAAGAATTGCGACCAAAATCAGAGGGACGGCAAGGTAGCAGCATTTTGTGCGGGAATACGCACGCGTGTTCATTTTGGGCCTGTGCACTTTGGCGATGCGGTAACGCCACTATTCTTCTGGCATTGATGCTGGAATTTCTGTCTACTGTATTTGTAATGTCAAGAGGAAGGCCTAGGATGAAGAATTGCGACCAAAATCAGAGGGACGGCAAGGTAGCAGCATTTTCAGCGGGAATACGCACGCGTGTTCATTTTGGGCATTTGTACTTCGGCGATGCGGTAACGCCGCTATTCTTTTGGCATTGATGTTGGAATTTTTGTTTACTGTATTTGTAATGTCAAGAGGAAGGACTAGGATGAAGAATTGCGACCAAAATCAGAGGGACGGAAAGGTAGCAGCATTTTTCGCGGGAATACGCACGCGTGTTCATTTTGGGCCTGTGCACTTTGGCCATGCGGTAACGCCACTATTCTTTTGGCATTGATGCTGGAATTTTGTCTACTGTATTTGTAATGTCAAGAGGAAGGACTAGGATGAAGAATTGCGACCAAAATCAGAGGGACGGCAAGGTAGCAGCATTTTCGCGGGAATACGCACGCGTGTTCATTTTGGGCTTGTGCACTTTGGCCATGCGGTAACGCCACTATTCTTTGGCATTGATGCTGGAATTTCTGTCTACTCTATTTGTAATGTCAAGAGGAAGGACTAGGATGAAGAATTGCGACCAAAATCGGAGGGACGGCAAGGTAGCAGCATTTTTGCGGGAATACGCACGCGTGTTCATTTTGGGCCTTGTGCACTTTGGCGATGCGGTAACGCCACTATTCTTCTGGCATTGATGCTGGAATTTCTGTCTACTGTATTTGTAATGTCAAGAGGAAGGCCTAGGATGAAGAATTGCGACCAAAATCAAAGGGACGGAAATGTAGCAGCATTTTATGCGGGAATACGCACGCGTGTTCATTTTGGGCATTTGCACTTTGGCGATGCGGTAACACCACTATTCTTCTGGCATTGATGCAGGAATTTCTTTCTACTGTATTCGGAATGTCAAGAGGAAGGACTAGGATGAAGAACTGCGACCAAAATCAGAGGGACGGAAAAGGTAGCAGCATTTTTCGCGGGAATACGCACGCGTGTTCATTTTGGGCCTGTGCACTTTGGCCATGCGGTAACGCCACTATTCTTCTGGCATTGATGCTGGAATTTCTGTCTACTGTATTTGTAATGTCAAGAGGAAGGACTAGGATGAAGAATTGCGACCAAAATCAGAGGGACGGCAAGGTAGCAGCATTTTTTCGGGAATACGCACGCGTGTTCATTTTGGGCCTGTGCACTTTGGCCATGCGGTAACGCCACTATTCTTTGGCATTGATGCTGGAATTTCTGTCTACTCTATTTGTAATGTCAAGAGGAAGGCCTAGGATGAAGAATTGCGACCAAAATCGGAGGGACGGCAAGGTAGCAGCATTTTTGCGGGAATACGCACGCGTGTTCATTTTGGCCTTGTGCACTTTGGCGATGCGGTAACGCCACTATTCTTCTGGCATTGATGCTGGAATTTCTGTCTACTGTATTTGTAATGTCAAGAGGAAGGCCTAGGATGAAGAATTGCGACCAAAATCAGAGGGACGGAAAGGTAGCAGCATTTTCTGCGGGAATACGCACGCGTGTTCAATTTGGGCCTTTGCACTTTGGCGATGCGGTAACGCCACTATTCTTTTGGCGTTGGTGCTGGAATTTTTGGTGTACTGCAATTTTAATGTCAAGAGGAAGGACTAGGATAAAGAATTGAGACTAAAATCAGAGGTACGGCGAGGTAGCAGCATTTTCTGCGAGAATACGCACTCTTGTTCATTTTGGGGCTGTGCACTTTGGCCATGCGGTAACGCCACTATTCTTCTGGCATTGTGCTCGAATTTCTGTATACTCTATTTGTAATGTCAATAGGAAGGCCTAGGATGAAGAATTGCGACCCAAATCAGAGGGACGGAAAGGTAGCTGCATTTTCTGCGGGAATACGCACGCGTGTTCTTTTTTGGGCTGTGCACTTTGGCGATACGGTAACGCCACTATTCTTCTGGCATTGATGCTGGAATTTCTATCAACTGTATTTGTAATGTCAAGAGGATAGCCTAGGATGAGGAATTGCGACCAAAATCAGAGGGACAGCAAGGTAGCAGCATTTTCGGCGGGAATACGCACGTGCGTTCATTTTGGGCCTTTGCACTTTGGCGATGCGGTAACGCCACTATTCTTCTGGCATTGATGCTGGAATTTCTGTCTACTGTATTTGTAATGTCAAGAGGAAGGCCTAGGATGAAGAATTGCGACCAAAATCAGAGGGACGGAAAGGTAGCAGCATTTTTTGCGGGAATACGCACGCGTGTTCATTTTTGGCCTTTGCACTTTGGCGATGCGGTAACGCCACTATTCTTTTGGCATTGATGCTGGAATTTCTGTCTACTGTATTTGTAATGTCAAGAGGAAGGACTAGGATGAAGAATTGCGACCAAAATCAGAGGGACGGCAAGGTAGCAGCATTTTCGCGGGAATACGCACGCGTGTTCATTTTGGGCCTGTGCACTTTGGCGATGCGGTAACGCCACTATTCTTCTGGCATTGATGCTGGAATTTCTGTCTACTGTATTTGTAATGTCAAGAGGAAGGACTAGGATGAAGAATTGCGACCAAAATCAGAGGGACGGCAAGGTAGCAGCATTTTCGCGGGAATACGCACGCGTGTTCATTTTGGGCCTTTGTGCACTTTGGCCATGCGGTAACGCCACTATTCTTTTTGGCATTGATGCTGGAATTTCTGTCTACTGTATTTGTAATGTCAAGAGGAAGGACTAGGATGAAGAATTGCGACCAAAATCAGAGGGACGGCAAGGTAGCAGCATTTTCGCGGGAATACGCACGCGTGTTCATTTTGGGCCTGTGCACTTTGGCCATGCGGTAACGCCACTATTCTTCTGGCATTGATGCTGGAATTTCTGTCTACTCTATTTGTAATGTCAAGAGGAAGGCCTAGGATGAAGAATTGCGACCAAAATCAGAGGGACGGCAAGGTAGCAGCATTTTTCTGCGGGAATACGCACGCGTGTTCATTTTGGGCCTGTGCACTTTGGCGATGCGGTAACGCCACTATTCTTCTGGCATTGATGCTGGAATTTCTGTCTACTGTATTTGTAATGTCAAGAGGAAGGCCTAGGATGAAGAATTGCGACCAAAATCAGAGGGACGGCAAGGTAGCAGCATTTTCTGCGGGAATACGCACGCGTGTTCATTTTGGGCCTGTGCACTTTGGCAATGCGGTAACGCCACTATTCTTCTGGCATTGATGCTGGAATTTCTATCTACTGTATTTGTAATGTCAAGAGGAAGGCGTAGGATGTAGAAATGCGACCAAAATCAGACGGACGGAAAAGTAGCACAATTTTCAGCGGGAATACGCACGCGTGTTCATTTTGGGCCTTTGCACTTTGGCGATGCGGTAACGCCACTATTCTTCTGGCATTGATGCTGGAATTTCTGTCTACTGTATTTGTAATGTCAAGAGGAAGGACTAGGATGAAGAATTGCGACCAAAATCGAGGGACGGCAAGGTAGCAGCATTTTAATGCGGGAATACGCAAGCGTGTTCATTTTGGGACTTTGCACTTTGGCGTGTGGTAACGCCACTATTCTTCTGGCATTGATGCTGGAATTTCTATCTACTGTATTTGGAATGTCAAGAGGAAGGACTAGGATGAAGAATTGCGACCAAAATCGGAGGGACGGCAAGGTAGCAGCATTTTCCGTGGGAATATGCACGCATGTTCATTTTGGGCCTGTGCACTTTGGCCATGCGGTAACGCCACTATTCTTCTAGCATTGATGCTGGAATTTCTGTCTACTGTATTTGTAATGTCAAGAGGAAGGCCTAGGATGAAGAATTGCGACCAAAATCAGAGGGACGGCAAGGTAGCAGCATTTTCTGCGGAAATACGCACGCGTGTTCATTTTGGGCCTGTGCACTTTGGCGATGCGGTAACGCCACTATTCTCTCTGGCATTGATGCTGGAATTTCTGTCTACTCTATTTGTAATGTCAAGAGGAAGGCCTAGGATGAAGAATTGCGACCAAAATCAGAGGGACGGAAAAGTAGCAGCATTTTCAGCGGGAATACGCACGCGTGTTCATTTTGGGCCTGTGCACTTTGGCGATGCGGTAACGCCACTATTCTTCTGGCATTGATGCTGGAATTTCTGTCTACTGTATTTGTAACGTCAAGAGGAAGGCCTAGGATGAAGAATTGCGACCAAAATCAGAGGGACGGAAAGGTAGCAGCATTTTCTGCGGGAATACGCACGCGTGTTCTTTTTGGGCCTGTGCACTTTGGCGATGCGGTAACGCCACTATTCTTCTGGCATTGATGCTGGAATTTCTGTCTACTGTATTTGTAATGTCAAGAGGAAGGTCTAGGATGAAGAATTACGACCAAAATCGAGGGACGGCAAGGTAGCAGCATTTTTGCGCGGGAATACGCACGCGTGTTCATTTTGGCTTGTGCACTTTGGCCATGCGGTAACGCCACTATTCTTCTGGCATTGATGCTGGAATTTCTGTCTACTCTATTTGTAATGTCAAGAGGAAGGACTAGGATGAAGAATTGCGACCAAAATCAGAGGGACGGCAAGGTAGCAGCATTTTCTGCGGGAATACGCACGCGTGTTCATTTTGGGCCTGTGCACTTTGGCCATGCGGTAACGCCACTATTCTTCTGGCATTGATGCTGGAATTTCTGTCTACTCTATTTGTAATGTCAAGAGGAAGGCCTAGGATGAAGAATTGCGACCAAAATCAGAGGGACGGAAAGGTAGCAGCATTTTCTGCGGGAATACGCACGCGTGTTCATTTTGGGCCTTTGCACTTTGGCGATGCGGTAACGCCACTATTCTTTTGGCATTGATGCTGGAATTTCTGTCTACTGTATTTGTAATGTCAAGAGGAAGGCCTAGGATGAAGAATTGCGACCAAAATCAGAGGGACGGCAAGGTAGCAGCAGCATTTTCAGCGGGAATACGCACGCGTGTTCATTTTGGGCCTTGCACTTTGGCGATGCGGTAACGCCACTATTCTTCTGGCATTGATGCTGGAATTTCTGTCTACTGTATTTGTAATGTCAAGAGGAAGGACTAGGATGAAGAATTGCGACCAAAATCAGAGGGACGGAAAGGTAGCAGCATTTTCTGCGGGAATACGCACGCGCGTTCATTTTGGGCCATTGCACTTTGGCGATGCGGTAACGCCACTATTCTTTTGGCATTGATGCTGGAATTTTTGTCTACTGTATTTGTAATGTCAAGAGGAAGGACTAGGATGAAGAATTGCGACCAAAATCAGAGGGACGGAAAGGTAGCAGCATTTTCGCGGGAATACGCACGCGTGTTCATTTTGGGCCTGTGCACTTTGGCCATGCGGTAACGCCACTATTCTTCTGGCATTGATGCTGGAATTTCTGTCTACTGTATTTGTAATGTCAAGAGGAAGGACTAGGATGAAGAATTGGACCAAAATCAGAGGGACGGCAAGGTAGCAGCATTTTCGCGGGAATACGCACGCGTGTTCATTTTGGGCCTGTGCACTTTGGCGATGCGGTAACGCCACTATTCTTTTGGCATTGATGCTGGAATTTCTGTCTACTCTATTTGTAATGTCAAGAGGAAGGACTAGGATGAAGAATTGCGACCAAAATCAGAGGGACGGCAAGGTAGCAGCATTTTCTGCGGGAATACGCACGCGTGTTCATTTTGGGCCTGTGCACTTTGGCGATGCGGTAACGCCACTATTCTTCTAGCATTGATGCTGGAATTTCTGTCTACTGTATTTGTAATGTCAAGAGGAAGGCCTAGGATGAAGAATTGCGACCAAAATCAGAGGGACGGAAAAGTAGCAAGCACATTTTCAGCGGGAATACGCACGCGTGTTCATTTTGGGCATTTGCACTTTGGCGATGCGGTAACGCCACTATTCTTTTGGCATTGATGCTGGAATTTTGTGTACTGTATTTGTAATGTCAAGAGGAAGGACTAGGATGAAGAATTGCGACCAAAATCGGAGGGACGGAAAGGTAGCAGCATTTTCCGCGGGACTATGCACTCGTGTTCAATTTGGGCCTGGGCACTTTGGCCATGCGGAAACGCCACTATTCTTATAGCATTGATGCTGGAATTTCTGTCTACTGTTTTTTAAGGTCAAGAGGAAGGACTACGATGAAGAATTGCGACCAAAATCAGAGGGACGACAAGGTAGCAGCATTTTACGCTGGAATACGCACGCGTGTTCATTTTGGGCTTGTGTACTTTGGCCATGCGGTAACGCCACTATTGTTTTGGCATTGATGCTGGAATTTCTATCTACTGTATTTGTAATGTCAAGAGGAAGGCCTAGGATGAAGAATTGCGACCAAAATCAGAGGGACGGCAAGGTAGCAGCATTTTCTGCGGGAATACGCACGCGTGTTCATTTTGGGCTGTGCACTTTGGCCATGCGGTAACGCCACTATTCTTCTGGCATTGATGCTGGAATTTCTGTCTACTCTATTTGTAATGTCAAGAGGAAGGCCTAGGATGAAGAATTGCGACCAAAATCAGAGGGACGGCAAGGTAGCAGCATTTTTCGGGAATACGCACGCGTGTTCATTTTGGGCCTGTGCACTTTGGCGATGCGGTAACGCCACTATTCTTCTGGCATTGATGCTGGAATTTCTGTCTACTCTATTTGTAATGTCAAGAGGAAGGCCTAGGATGAAGAATTGCGACCAAAATCGAGGGACGGCAAGGTAGCAGCATTTTTACGCGGGAATACGCAGGCGTGTTCATTTTGGGCCTTTACACTTTGGCGATGCGGTAACGGCATTATTCTTCTAGCATTGATGCTGGAATTTCTATCTACTGTATTTGTAAGGTGAAGAGGAAGGACTAGGATGAAGAATTGCGAGCAAAATCAGAGGGACGGAAAAGTAGCAACATTTTCAGCGGGAATACGCACGCGTGTTCATTTTGGGCATTTGCACTTTGGCGATGCGGTAACGCCACTATTCTTTTGGCATTGATGCTGGAATTTCTGTGTACTGTATTTGTAATGTCAAGAGGAAGGACTAGGATGAAGAATTGCGACCAAAATCAGAGGGACGGCAAGGTAGCAGCATTTTCGCGGGAATACGCACGCGTGTTCATTTTGGGCCTGTGCACTTTGGCCATGCGGTAACGCCACTATTCTTCTGGCATTGATGCTGGAATTTCTGTCTACTGTATTTGTAATGTCAAGAGGAAGGACTAGGATGAAGAATTGCGACCAAAATCAGAGGGACGGCAAGGTAGCAGCATTTTTGCGCGGGAATACGCACGCGTGTTCATTTTGGGCTTGTGCACTTTGGCCATGCGGTAACGCCAGTATTCTTTTGGGATTGATGCTGGAATTTCTGTCTACTCTATTTGTAATGTCAAGAGGAAGGCCTAGGATGAAGAATTGCGACCAAAATTAGAGGGACGGCAAGGTAGCAGCATTTTCTATGGGAATACGCACGCGTGTTCATTTTGGGCCTGTGCACTTTAGCGATGCGGTAACGCAACCATTCTTATGGCATTCATGCTGGAATTTCTGTCTACTCTATTTTTAATGTCAAGAGGAAGGCCTAGGATGAAGAATTGCGACCAAACTCAGACGGACGGCAAGGTAGCAGCATTTTCAGAGGGAATACGCACGCGTGTTCATTTTGGGCCTTTGCACTTTGGCGATGCGGTAACGCCACTATTCTTCTGGCATTGATGCTGGAATTTCTGTCTACTGTATTTGTAATGTCAAGAGGAAGGCCTAGGATGAAGAATTGCGACCAAAATCAGAGGGACGGAAAAGTAGCAGCATTTTTCAGCGGGAATACGCACGCGTGTTCATTTTGGGCATTTGCACTTTGGGCGATGCGGTAACGCCACTATTCTTTTGGCATTGATGCTGGAATTTTGTGTACTGTATTTGTAATGTCAAGAGGAAGGACTAGGATGAAGAATTGCGACAAAATCAGAGGGACGGAAAGGTAGCAGCATTTTCGCGGGAATACGCACGCGTGTTCATTTTGGCCTGTGCACTTTGGCCATGCGGTAACGCCACTATTCTTCTGGCATTGATGCTGGAATTTCTGTCTACTGTATTTGTAATGTCAAGAGGAAGGACTAGGATGAAGAATTGCGACCAAAATCAGAGGGACGGCAAGGTAGCAGCATTTTTCGCGGGAATACGCACGCGTGTTCATTTTGGGCCTGTGCACTTTGGCCATGCGGTAACGCCACTATTCTTTGGCATTGATGCTGGAATTTCTGTCTACTCTATTTGTAATGTCAAGAGGAAGGCCTAGGATGAAGAATTGCGACCAAAATCGGAGGGACGGCAAGGTAGCAGCATTTTCTGCGGGAATACGCACGCGTGTTCATTTTGGGCCTGTGCACTTTGGCGATGCGGTAACGCCACTATTCTTCTGGCATTGATGCTGGAATTTCTGTCTACTCTATTTGTAATGTCAAGAGGAAGGCCTAGGATGAAGAATTGCGACCAAAATCAGAGGGACGGAAAGGTAGCAAGCATTTTCGCGGGAATACGCACGCGTGTTCATTTTGGGCATTTTTGCACTTTGGCGATGCGGTAACGCCACTATTCTTTTGGCATTGATGCTGGAATTTTGTGTACTGTATTTGTAATGTCAAGAGGATGGCCTAGGATGAAGAATTGCGACCAAAATCAGAGGGACGGCAAGGTAGCAGCATTTTCGCGGGAATACGCACGCGTGTTCATTTTGGGCCTGTGCACTTTGGCCATGCGGTAACGCCACTATTCTTTTGGCATTGATGCTGGAATTTCTGTCTACTGTATTTGTAATGTCAAGAGGAAGGACTAGGATGAAGAATTGCGACCAAAATCAGAGGGACGGCAAGGTAGCAGCATTTTGCGCGGGAATACGCACGCGTGTTCATTTTGGGCCTGTGCACTTTGGCCATGCGGTAACGCCACTATTCTTTGGGCATTGATGCTGGAATTTCTGTCTACTCTATTTGTAATGTCAAGAGGAAGGCCTAGGATGAAGAATTGCGACCAAAATCAGAGGGACGGCAAGGTAGCAGCATTTTCTGCGGGAATACGCACGCGTGTTCATTTTGGGCCTTTGCACTTTGGCGATGCGGTAACGCCACTATTCTTCTGGCATTGATGCTGGAATTTCTGTCAACTGTATTTGTAATGTCAAGAGGAAGGCCTAGGATGAAGAATTGCGACCAAAATCAGAGGGACGGAAAAGTAGCAGCATTTTCTGCGGGAATACGCACGTGTGTTCATTTTGGGCTTCTGCACTTTGGCGATTCGGTAACGCCACTATTCTCCTGGCATTGATGCTGGAATTTCTGTCTGCTGTATTTGTAATGTCAAGAGGAAGGACTACGATGAAGAATTGCGACCAAAATCAGAGGGACGGCAAGGTAGCAGCATTTTCGCGGGAATATGCACGCGTGTTCATTTTGGGTCTGTGCACTTTGGCCATGCGGTAACGCCACTATTCTTCTGGCATTGATGCTGGAATTTCTGTCTACTGTATTTGTAATGTCAAGAGGAAGGACTAGGATGAAGAATTGCGACCAAAATCAGAGGGATGGCAAGGTAGCAGCATTTTGCGCGGGGATACGCACGCGCGTTCATTTTGGGCTTGTGCACTTTGGCCATGCGGTAATGCCACTATTCTTTTGGCATTGATGCTGGAATTTCTGTCTACTGTATTTGTAATGTCAAGAGGAAGGACTAGGATGAAGAATTGCGACCAAAATTAGAGGGACGGCAAGGTAGCAGCATTTTCTGCGGGAATACGCACGCGTGTTCATTTTGGGCCTGTGCACTTTGGCCATGCGGTAACGCCACTATTCTTCTGGCATTGATGCTGGAATTTCTGTCTACTCTATTTGTAATGTCAAGAGGAAGGACTAGGAAGAAGAATTGCGACCAAAATCAGAGGGATGGCAAGGTAGCAGCATTTTCTGCGGGAATACGCAGTCGTGTTCATTTTGAGTCTTTGCACTTTGGCGATGCGGTAACGCCACTATTCTTCTGGCATGGATGCTGGAATTTCTGTCAACTGTATTTGTAATGTCAAGAGGAAGTCCTAGGATGTAGAATTGCGGCCAAAATTAGTGGGACGGAAAAGTAGCAACATTTTCAGTGGGAATACGCACGCGTGTTCGTTTTGGGCCTTTGCACTTCGGCGATGCGGTAACGCCACTATTCTTTTGGCATTGATGCTGGAATTTTTGTGTACTGTATTTGTAATGTCAAGAGGAAGGACTAGGATGAAGAATTGCGACCAAAATCAGAGGGACGGCAAGGTAGCAGCATTTTCCGCGGGAATATGCACGCGTGTTCATTTTGGGTCTGTGCACTTTGGCCATGCGGAAACGCCACTATTCTTCTGGCATTGATGCTGGAATTTCTATCTACTGTATTTGTAATGTCAAGAGGAAGGACTAGGATGAAGAATTGCGAGCAAAATCAGAGGGACGGCAAGGTAGCAGCATTTTCTGAGGGAATACGCACGCGTGTTCATTTTGGGCCTGTGCACTTTGGCGATCTGGTAACGCCACTATTCTTCTGGCATTAATGCTGGAATTTCTGGCTACTCTATTTGTAATGTCAAGAGGAAGGACTAGGATGAAGAATTGCGACCAAAATAAGAGGGACGGCAAGGTAGCGGCATTTTCTGAGGGAATACGCACGCGTGTTCATTTTGGGCCCGTGCACTTTGGCGATGCGGTAACGCCACTATTCTTCTGGCATTGATGCTGGAATTTCTGTCTACTGTATTTGTAATGTCAAGAGGAAGGCCTAGGATGAAGAATTGCGACCAAAATCAGAGGGACAGAAAGGTAGCAGCATTTTCTGCGGGAACACGCACGCGTGTTCATTTTGGGCCTTTGCACTTTGGCCATGCGGTAACGCCACTATTCTTCTAGCATTGATGCTGGAATTTCTGTCTACTGTTTTTGTAATGTCAAGAGGAAGGCCTAGGATGTAGAATTGCGACCAAAATCAGACGGACGGAAAAGTAGCAACATTTTCAGCGGGAATACGCACGCGTGTTCATTTTGGGCCTTTGCACTTTGGCGATGCGGTAACGCCACTATTCTTCTGGCATTGATGCTGGAATTTATGTCTACTGTATTTGTAATGTCAAGAGGAAGGACGAGGATGAAGAATTGTGACCAAAATCAGAGGGACGGAAAAGGTAGCAGCATTTTCGCGGGAATACGCACGCGTGTTCATTTTGGGCTGTGCACTTTGGCCATGCGGTAACGCCACTATTCTTCTGGCATTGATGCTGGAAATTCTGTATACTGTATTTGTAATGTCAAGAGGAAGGACTAGGATGAAGAATTGCGACCAAAATCAGAGGGACGGCAAGGTAGCAGCATTTTGCGCGGGAATACGCACGCGTGTTCATTTTGGGCTTGTGCACTTTGGCCATGCGGTAACGCCACTATTCTTTTGGCATTGATGCTGGAATTTCTGTCTACTCTATTTGTAATGTCAAGAGGAACGCCTAGGATGAAGAATTGCGACCAAAATCGGACGGACGGCAAGGTAGCAGCATTTTTTGCGGGAATACGCACGCGTGTTCATTTTGGGCCTTTGCACTTTGGCGATGCGGTAACGCCACTATTCTTTGGCATTGATGCTGGAATTTCTGTCTACTGTATTTGTAATGTCAAGAGGAAGGCCTAGGATGAAGAATTGCGACCAAAATCAAGAGGGACGGCAAGGTAGCAGCATTTTCTGCGGGAATACGCACGCGTGTTCATTTTGGGCCTTTGCACTTTGGCGATGCGGTAACGCCACTATTCTTTTGGCATTGATGCTGGAATTTTTGTGTACTGTATTTGTAATGTCAAGAGGAAGGACTAGGATGAAGAATTGCGACCAAAATCAGAGGGACGGCAAGGTAGCAGCATTTTCCGCGGGAATACGCACGCGTGTTCATTTTGGGCCTGTGCACTTTGGCCATGCGGTAACGCCACTATTCTTTTGGCATTGATGCTGGAATTTCTGTCTACTGTATTTGTAATGTCAAGAGGAAGGACTAGGATGAAGAATTGCGACCAAAATCAGAGGGACGGCAAGGTAGCAGCATTTTGCGCGGGAATACGCACGCGTGTTCATTTTGGGCCTGTGCACTTTGGCCATGCGGTAACGCCACTATTCTTTTGGGCATTGATGCTGGAATTTCTGTCTACTCTATTTGTAATGTCAAGAGGAAGGCCTAGGATGAAGAATTGCGACCAAAATCAGAGGGACGGCAAGGTAGCAGCATTTTCTGCGGGAATACGCACGCGTGTTCATTTTGGGCCTTTGCACTTTGGCAATGCGGTAACGCCACTATTCTTCTGGCATTGATGCTGGAATTTCTGTCTACTGTATTTGTAATGTCAAGAGGAAGGACTAGGATGAAGAATTGCGACCAAAATCAGAGGGACGGCAAGGTAGCAGCATTTTGCGCGGGGATATACGCACGCGTGTTCATTTTGGGCCTGTGCACTTTGGCCATGCGGTAACGCCACTATTCTTCTGGCATTGATGCTGGAATTTCTGTCTACTCTATTTGTAATGTCAAGAGGAAGGCCTAGGATGAAGAATTGCGACCAAAATCGAGGGACGGCAAGGTAGCAGCATTTTCGCGGGAATACGCAGGCGTGTTCATTTTGGGCCTTTACACTTTGGCGATGCGGTAACGCCATTATTCTTCTAGCATTGATGCTGGAATTTCTGTCAACTGTATTTGTAATATCAAGAGGAAGGCCTAGGATGTAGAATTGCGGCCAAAATCAGTGGGACGGAAAAGTAGCAACATTTTCAGCGGGAATACGCACGCGTGTTCATTTTGGGCTTGTGCACTTTGGCGATGCGGTAACGCCACTATTCTTTTGGCATTGATGCTGGAATTTTTGTGTACTGTATTTGTAATGTCAAGAGGAAGGACTAGGATGAAGAATTGCGACCAAAATCAGAGGGACGGCAAGGTAGCAGCATTTTCCGCGGGAATATGCACGCGTGTTCATTTTGGGCCTGTGCACTTTGGCCATGCGGAAACGCCACTATTCTTCTGGCATTCATGCTGGAATTTCTGTCTACTGCATTTGTAAGGTGAAGAGGAAGGACTAGGATGAAGAATTGCGAGCAAAATCAGAGGGACGGCAAGGTAGCAGCATTTTCCCCGGAACACGCACTCGTGTTCATTTTGGGCCTGTGCACTTTGGCCATGCGGTAACGCCGCTATTCTTTTGGGATTGATTCTGGAATTTCTGTCTACTGCATTTGTAATGTGAAGAGGAAGCACTAGGATGAACAATTGCGAAGAAAATTAGAGGGACGGCAAGGTAGCAACATTTTCTGCGGGAATACGCACACGTGTTCATTTTGGACCTGTGCACTTTGGCCATGCGGTAACGCCACTAATCTTCTGGCATTGATGCTGGAATTTCTGTCTACTCTATTTGTAATGTCAAGAGGAAGGCCTAGGATGAAGAATTGCGACCAAAATCGGAGGGACGGCAAGGTAGCAGCATTGTCTGCGGGAATACGCAGGCGTGTTCATTTTGGGCCTTTACACTTTGGCGATGCGGTAACGCCATTATTCTTCTAGCATTGATGCTGGAATTTCTGTCAACTGTATTTGTAATATCAAGAGGAAGGCCTAGGATGTAGAATTGCGGCCAAAATCAGTGGGACGGAAAAGTAGCAACATTTTTAGCGGGAATACGCACGCGTGTTCATTTTGGGCATTTGCACTTTGGCGATGCGGTAACGCCGCTATTCTTTTGGCATTGATGCTGGAATTTTTGTGTACTGTATTTGTAATGTCAAGAGGAAGGACTAGGATGAAGAATTGCGACCAAAATCAGAGGGACGGCGAGGTAGCAGCATTTTCCGCGGGAATATGCACGAGTGTTCATTTTGGGTCTGTGCACTTTGGCCATGCGGAAACGCCACTATTGTTCTGGCATTGATGCTGGAATTTCTGTCAACTGTATTTGTAATGTCAAGAGGAAGGACTAGGATGAAGAATTGCGAGCAAAATCAGAGGGACGGCAAGGTAGCAGCATTTTGCGCGGGAATAGGCATGCGTGTTCATTTTCGGCCTGTGCACTTTGGCCATGCGGTAACGCCACTATTCTTCTGGCATTGATGCTGGAAATTCTGTATACTGTATTTGTAATGTCAAGAGGAAGGACGAGGATGAAGAATTGTGACCAAAATCAGAGGGACGGTAAAGCAGCAGCATTTTGTGCGGGAATACGCTCGCCTGTTCATTTTGAGCCTGTGCACTTTGGCAATTCGTTAACGCCACTATTCTTCTGGCATTGATGCTGGAATGTCTGTCTACACTATTTGTAATGTCAAGAGGAAGGACTAGGATGAACAATTGCGAACAAAATCAGAGCTACGGCAAGGTAGCAGCATTTTCTGCGGGAATACGCAGGCGTGTTCATTTTGGGCCTTTACACTTTGGCGATGCGGTAACGCCATTATTCTTCTAGCATTGATGCTGGAATTTCTATCAACTGTAGTTGTAATATCAAGAGGAAGGCCTAGGATGTAGAATTGCGGCCAAAATCAGTGGGACGGAAAAGTAGCAACATTTTCAGCGGGAATACGCACGCGTGTTCATTTTGGGCATTTGTACTTCGGCGATGCGGTAACGCCGCTATTCTTTTGGCATTGATGCTGGAATTTTTGTGTACTGTATTTGTAATGTCAAGAGGAAGGACTAGGATGAAGAATTGCGACCAAAATCAGAGGGACGGCGAGGTAGCAGCATTTTCCGCGGGAATATGCACGCGTGTTCATTTTGGGTCTGTGCACTTTGGCCATGCGGAAACGCCACTATTCTTCTGGCATTGATGCTGGAATTTCTATCTACTGTATTTGTAAGGTGAAGAGGAAGGACTAGGATGAAGAATTGCGAGCAAAATCAGAGGGACGGCAAGGTAGCAGCATTTTGCGCGGGAATACGCACGCGTGTTCATTTTGGGCTTGTGCACTTTGGCCATGCGGTAACGCCAGTATTCTTTTGGGATTGATGCTGGAATTTCTGTCTACTCTATTTGTAATGTCAAGAGGAAGGCCTAGGATGAAGAATTGCGACCAAAATCGGAGGGACGGCAAGGTAGCAGCATTTTGCGGGAATACGCACGCGTGTTCATTTTGGGCCTTTGCACTTTGGCGATGCGGTAACGCCACTATTCTTCTGGCATTGATGCTGGAATTTCTGTCAACTGTATTTGTAATGTCAAGAGGAAGGCCTAGGATGTAGAATTGCGGCCAAAATCAGTGGGACGGAAAAGTAGCAACATTTTCAGCGGGATTACGAACGCGTGTTCATTTTGGGCATTTGTACTTCGGCGATGCGGTAACGCCGCTATTCTTTTGGCATTGATGCTGGAATTTTTGTGTACAGTATTTGTAATGTCAAGAGGAAGGACTAGGATGAAGAATTGCGACCAAAATCAGAGGGACGGCGAGGTAGCAGCATTTTCCGCGGGAATATGCACGCGTGTTCATTTTGGGTCTGTGCACTTTGGCCATGCGGAAATGCGACTATTGTTCTGGCATTGATGCTGGAATTTCTGTCTACTGTATTTGTAAGGTCAAGAGGAAGGACTAGGATGAAGAATTGCGAGCAAAATCAGAGGGATGGCAAGGTAGCAGCAGTTTCCGCGGGAATACGCACGCGTGTTCATTTTGGGCCTGTGCACTTTGGCCATGCGGTAACGCCACTATTCTTTTGGGATTGATGCTGGAATTTCTGTCTACTGTATTTGTAATGTCAAGAGGAAGGACTAGGATGAACAATTGCGACGAAAATTAGAGGGACGGCAAGGTAGCGGCATTTTCTGCGGGAATACGCACGCGTGTTCATTTTGGACCTGTGCACTTTGGCCATTCGGTAACGCCACTATTCTTCTGGCATTGATGCTGTAATTTCTGTCTACTCTATTTGTAATGTCAAGAGGAAGGCCTAGGATGAAGAATTGCGACCAAAATCAGAGGGACGGCAAGGTAGCAGCATTTTCTGCGGGAATACGCGGGCGTGTTCATTTTGGGCCTTTGCACTTTGGCGATGCGGTATCACCACTATTTTTCTGGCATTGATGCTGGAATTTCTGTCAACTGTATTTGTAATGTCAAGAGGAAGGCCTAGGATGTAGAATTGTGGCCAAAATCAGAGGGACGGAAAAGTAGCAACATTTTCAGCAGGAATACGCACGCGTGTTTATTTTGGGCTGTGCACTTTGGCGATGCGGTAACGCCACTAATCTATTCATAATTCAGATAATTACATTAAATTTAACCATCGAACCCTGCCATTTAAGTCTAGAGCCTTCTAATAATGAACTTAAATTGAATTAAATAACTTTGTAAAAGTTTTAATAACTCCATGGCATTTCTTCTCAAATGATTGAAAGTAGTACCATAATAATTCATTGCAACGAGGAGATAACTTTTTTTTTTACTATATCCAATCCTAGGGGTTATAGATAGATATAGCATGATTGTTCCTCTACCCATATTTTGTGTTTCTTTTGTTTTATGAATGATTAAACCCTATTGGAAAATTTTTTCACACCTATTTCTTTCTCCATATTTAATTATTTTGCTCACAATTTGTTCAATTGCTAGCATAAGAAATTAAAAGAAAAAAAAGACAAACGGGACAAAAACCTACAAATTCAAACCATAGATTTGAAATATAGAAAAACCTGGAGCTAACGATGTTCAAGTTAAATCAGCATAACTTATGTGATATCTCAACTTATATGTCTCTAGTAGTCATTGAATAGCTTCATTCTATGTGAAATCCCTAATACATCTAATTTACTCTAAAATATCATCAATATGAGTAATGTGGCCCATACTTCTCCTTCAACCTGAGAAATTGTAATTTGAATTTAAGAATCCTCAATCAAACGTTTATAATTTCTTTCTTTCATCCATTAACAACCACATCATTGTGACAAATTGGAATTACCATCTAATAATGTTAACTATCCCTTTAAATCTCACTTTTATTGAATAATCCTGGTTTATTCCACGCACTTAATAATAACTTAATCGCCAAATAATATCAATAGAAAAATCAAATCTCATAATATTAGAGACACTTTAAGAATATCAAAACAATTCTCATGTTTTCTTCTCATGATCCATATAATATTTAGAATACCGAAACATTAATTATCTTTTGCATAACCTAATTTAACTATTTCGCTTCAATAAAAATTTTGTGGTGGGAGTTCTTGGGCAATACATTTCACTAAGCTATTTCATAGAAATGAACAGAGAGAGGTTTCTCAAAGTATCGCTCCTCCTCAGTTTCCCCATTTGGAGAATTCTGCCTTCACCGGCACTAGTCGACAATGCCAGCTTATGGGCTCCTTTGCTATGTGGTTCTGGCAATCTTCTTCTTTTAATACACTAAAGATCATTATTAGGCAAATTATCTAATTAACCCTAGTTGGTCTCAAAATTTATCAACACGTCGGACTAATTGTCTTGATATCTTCCCTCAGATTGCATTCGGCAAAGCACAAATCATGGCGGTGGGTCCCAAGGATGAGAACAAATAGATTGATCAAGACGGGGCTACAAAGAAAGTCCATGCGTTGACTTGTTGTACGAGATTTGGGACAAGGCCATTAACCCGAGAGAATCCCGCATAACAATTACAGTCATGTTGAATCAGATAGGCAAATTAGGCCAAGATGCTAAATTACATAGCAAAGCCTCAATTGGGCACAAGAAATGCAAGAACTGTTCAGAGATTACGATAAGTGTGAGCTAATTAGTCAAGACTCCGGCATTAACCCATGTTCAAGAAGGCATGGGTGATGGTGTCTCTTGTGCTGAGACCTTGACGGTAATTCGATTAGATCAATTTGGTATTGCGAAAGGCTTGAAAGTTCTATTCTTTTTTTATATATTCCTAAGTTAATATTTATGAGAATAACCACTATAGGCATTAATCTCCGGTGTCTCATAATCATTTCAACAAAGTAAAAAGTCTCAATCAAATAGCTTCAAAGTCAAAGAGGGAGAAGGATAAGTCTTTGAATACAATAACAACAATATTAATAACAGAGAATAAATGATTTTAATTAAAATGATGTTTCTATACTGTGTGTGTGGACTGGGATTCCCATATAAAAAGTTAAAGGTTTTGAATTTGTGCAGAGGACGCCGCTATTTTGCGGGCGCGGGATAGAAGAAGTAAGGTCGCATCCCCTCGGGTGGACACATAAAAAAGAGACAAAAATCAGCGGGATGCCTCCAAATTAAAAAATAACGATAAAACCAACAAAATCAGCAGAGAATAGAGAAAAGATTATTTCGGATAAGATTTCACGTCCGAAAGCTGTACGGACACTCTCTCCCCCACCCCTCTGCCCCTTCTTCATCTCCTCCTTCGTTTTGTCCTTGTCACAACGTCAGCCTCTTGCCCTTCTTCTTCTTCGTGTCCGAAGAGAAACCTTGGACTTCTCCTCTCTCTCTACAGGGACACGCCTCTTCCCCCTTTTCTGCTTCGTTTCATCGCATTCCACTACCCTCTCCCCCTTTTTCTTCTTCGTATCCTTTCGTTTGAGGTCGAAAGAGAAACCCCGAAACGTATTCATGGAAGCCCTTAACGACGCCATCACTCTCATGACTCTCTCTCTCTCTCTCTCTCTCTCTTGCTGGTAGACTTGAAGCTAGTGTTCGTTTGTCACGCTCGCTTGAGTAGAAAATGAAAAAGTTTAAAACTTTTTCGATGGCAAAGGAGCCTTTCATTGTGCATGTTCTGATATTTGTTTGCCTTCAATCCGAAGTTATATTCTTCTGTAAAATGACGAGCGAGATGCAACCAAGTATGGCACAGGGTCACGAAAGTGAAGGATCATCCTCTTCGCACCCTTCAGCTGATGGCTCTGATTTTGCAACCCAGTAAGTTACGTGCACTTATGTTAAACATTGTGAACTTTCCTGATCTTGCAACTCGAGAATCATTTGTGGACTTCTCGGCAGTTAACTATTCGTTTCTTTTTTCCTTTTTTTTTTCATTTTCTGTACTTTTCCTTTACAGCCAAAATGATTGTTGATGCAACGTTTATTATGATGTAAAAAATGATGATTCAACGAGTATATTTTGAGGTATTTTTTTTTTAACATCTTCATCCCTACTTGCCTTTTTAGTGTTGTAATAGTGCCAGTAAACTCAATGAATCATTCTTTTAAACATGCAACCTAAACGAGGTAACAACGATTTCGGAGGATATTCATTATTTTTGTTGCTGGACTAAGACTCTTTCGACGGTTATTTATTTCACCTTTACAAACTAGGCCTGTGACTTTATAGGGGATAAAACATGAATCGTGCTCATTGTCCTTAGTAATTCTTGTCTTGTTGTGCACCTGTTGCCCAACTAATACATCGATGGCTATTCAATCCGAGCTTGCTCGTGCTATTCACTTGTTGGATCAAGCACTTAACTCATTCTTATTTATTGAAGAAAGTCTTTCTAATATTTTTTTATATGCTTTTGTAATCATTATCTAGACAAGCATTGATTAACCAAATTAAACCGTACGCAGTTTGTTTAACCATTCTTGTTGTCTAAAAATTCATGCATATTTTCTTGCTCGTACTCTCCTCATCCGACTATGGATTATGGTTTATGGTTTAGGGTTTAGGGTTTAGGGTTTTGGGTTTAGGGTTTAGGGTTTAGGGTTTAGGGTTTAGGGTTTAGGGTTTAGGGTTTAGGGTTTAGGGTTTAGGGTTAGGGTTTAGGGTTTAGGGTTTAGGGTTTAGGGTTTAGGGTTTAGGGTTTAGGGTTTAGGGTTTAGGGTTTAGGGTTTAGGGTTTAGGGTTTAGGGTTTAGGGTTTAGGGTTTAGGGTTTAGGGTTTAGGGTTTAGGGTTTAGGGTTTAGGGTTTAGGGTTTAGGGTTTAGGGTTTAGGGTTTAGGGTTTAGGGTTTAGGGTTTAGGGTTTAGGGTTTAGGGTTTAGGGTTTAGGGTTTAGGGTTTAGGGTTTAGGGTTTAGGGTTTAGGGTTTAGGGTTTAGGGTTTAGGGTTTAGGGTTTAGGGTTTAGGGTTTAGGGTTTAGGGTTTAGGGTTTAGGGTTTAGGGTTTAGGGTTTAGGGTTTAGGGTTTAGGGTTTAGGGTTTAGGGTTTAGGGTTTAGGGTTTAGGGTTTAGGGTTTAGGGTTTAGGGTTTAGGGTTTAGGGTTTAGGGTTTAGGGTTTAGGGTTTAGGGTTTAGGGTTTAGGGTTTTAGGGTTTAGGGTTTTAGGGTTTAGGGTTTTAGGGTTTAGGGTTTAGGGTTTAGGGTTTAGGGTTTAGGGTTTAGGGTTTAGGGTTTAGGGTTTAGGGTTTAGGGTTTAGGGTTTAGGGTTTAGGGTTTAGGGTTTAGGGTTTAGGGTTTAGGGTTTAGGGTTTAGGGTTTAGGGTTTAGGGTTTAGGGTTTAGGGTTTAGGGTTTAGGGTTTAGGGTTTAGGGTTTAGGGTTTAGGGTTTAGGGTTTAGGGTTTAGGGTTTAGGGTTTAGGGTTTAGGGTTTAGGGTTTAGGGTTTAGGGTTTAGGGTTTAGGGTTTAGGGTTTAGGGTTTAGGGTTTAGGGTTTAGGGTTTAGGGTTTAGGGTTTAGGGTTTAGGGTTTAGGGTTTAGGGTTTAGGGTTTAGGGTTTAGGGTTTAGGGTTTAGGGTTTAGGGTTTAGGGTTTAGGGTTTAGGGTTTAGGGTTTAGGGTTTAGGGTTTAGGGTTTAGGGTTTAGGGTTTAGGGTTTAGGGTTTAGGGTTTAGGGTTTAGGGTTTAGGGTTTAGGGTTTAGGGTTTAGGGTTTAGGGTTTAGGGTTTAGGGTTTAGGGTTTAGGGTTTAGGGTTTAGGGTTTAGGGTTTAGGGTTTAGGGTTTAGGGTTTAGGGTTTAGGGTTTAGGGTTTAGGGTTTAGGGTTTAGGGTTTAGGGTTTAGGGTTTAGGGTTTAGGGTTTAGGGTTTAGGGTTTAGGGTTTAGGGTTTAGGGTTTAGGGTTTAGGGTTTAGGGTTTAGGGTTTAGGGTTTAGGGTTTAGGGTTTAGGGTTTAGGGTTTAGGGTTTAGGGTTTAGGGTTTAGGGTTTAGGGTTTAGGGTTTAGGGTTTAGGGTTTAGGGTTTAGGGTTTAGGGTTTAGGGTTTAGGGTTTAGGGTTTAGGGTTTAGGGTTTAGGGTTTAGGGTTTAGGGTTTAGGGTTTAGGGTTTAGGGTTTAGGGTTTAGGGTTTAGGGTTTAGGGTTTAGGGTTTAGGGTTTAGGGTTTAGGGTTTAGGGTTTAGGGTTTAGGGTTTAGGGTTTAGGGTTTAGGGTTTAGGGTTTAGGGTTTAGGGTTTAGGGTTTAGGGTTTAGGGTTTAGGGTTTAGGGTTTAGGGTTTAGGGTTTAGGGTTTAGGGTTTAGGGTTTAGGGTTTAGGGTTTAGGGTTTAGGGTTTAGGGTTTAGGGTTTAGGGTTTAGGGTTTAGGGTTTAGGGTTTAGGGTTTAGGGTTTAGGGTTTAGGGTTTAGGGTTTAGGGTTTAGGGTTTAGGGTTTAGGGTTTAGGGTTTAGGGTTTAGGGTTTAGGGTTTAGGGTTTAGGGTTTAGGGTTTAGGGTTTAGGGTTTAGGGTTTAGGGTTTAGGGTTTAGGGTTTAGGGTTTAGGGTTTAGGGTTTAGGGTTTAGGGTTTAGGGTTTAGGGTTTAGGGTTTAGGGTTTAGGGTTTAGGGTTTAGGGTTTAGGGTTTAGGGTTTAGGGTTTAGGGTTTAGGGTTTAGGGTTTAGGGTTTAGGGTTTAGGGTTTAGGGTTTAGGGTTTAGG
>CM024563.1:104705-112205 GCA_014182515.1 Eucalyptus microcorys | reverse complement strand
TAGGGTTTAGGGTTTAGGGTTTAGGGTTTAGGGTTTAGGGTTTAGGGTTTAGGGTTTAGGGTTTAGGGTTTAGGGTTTAGGGTTTAGGGTTTAGGGTTTAGGGTTTAGGGTTTAGGGTTTAGGGTTTAGGGTTTAGGGTTTAGGGTTTAGGGTTTAGGGTTTAGGGTTTAGGGTTTAGGGTTTAGGGTTTAGGGTTTAGGGTTTAGGGTTTAGGGTTTAGGGTTTAGGGTTTAGGGTTTAGGGTTTAGGGTTTAGGGTTTAGGGTTTAGGGTTTAGGGTTTAGGGTTTAGGGTTTAGGGTTTAGGGTTTAGGGTTTAGGGTTTAGGGTTTAGGGTTTAGGGTTTAGGGTTTAGGGTTTAGGGTTTAGGGTTTAGGGTTTAGGGTTTAGGGTTTAGGGTTTAGGGTTTAGGGTTTAGGGTTTAGGGTTTAGGGTTTAGGGTTTAGGGTTTAGGGTTTAGGGTTTAGGGTTTAGGGTTTAGGGTTTAGGGTTTAGGGTTTAGGGTTTAGGGTTTAGGGTTTAGGGTTTAGGGTTTAGGGTTTAGGGTTTAGGGTTTAGGGTTTAGGGTTTAGGGTTTAGGGTTTAGGGTTTAGGGTTTAGGGTTTAGGGTTTAGGGTTTAGGGTTTAGGGTTTAGGGTTTAGGGTTTAGGGTTTAGGGTTTAGGGTTTAGGGTTTAGGGTTTAGGGTTTAGGGTTTAGGGTTTAGGGTTTAGGGTTTAGGGTTTAGGGTTTAGGGTTTAGGGTTTAGGGTTTAGGGTTTAGGGTTTAGGGTTTAGGGTTTAGGGTTTAGGGTTTAGGGTTTAGGGTTTAGGGTTTAGGGTTTAGGGTTTAGGGTTTAGGGTTTAGGGTTTAGGGTTTAGGGTTTAGGGTTTAGGGTTTAGGGTTTAGGGTTTAGGGTTTAGGGTTTAGGGTTTAGGGTTTAGGGTTTAGGGTTTAGGGTTTAGGGTTTAGGGTTTAGGGTTTAGGGTTTAGGGTTTAGGGTTTAGGGTTTAGGGTTTAGGGTTTAGGGTTTAGGGTTTAGGGTTTAGGGTTTAGGGTTTAGGGTTTAGGGTTTAGGGTTTAGGGTTTAGGGTTTAGGGTTTAGGGTTTAGGGTTTAGGGTTTAGGGTTTAGGGTTTAGGGTTTAGGGTTTAGGGTTTAGGGTTTAGGGTTTAGGGTTTAGGGTTTAGGGTTTAGGGTTTAGGGTTTAGGGTTTAGGGTTTAGGGTTTAGGGTTTAGGGTTTAGGGTTTAGGGTTTAGGGTTTAGGGTTTAGGGTTTAGGGTTTAGGGTTTAGGGTTTAGGGTTTAGGGTTTAGGGTTTAGGGTTTAGGGTTTAGGGTTTAGGGTTTAGGGTTTAGGGTTTAGGGTTTAGGGTTTAGGGTTTAGGGTTTAGGGTTTAGGGTTTAGGGTTTAGGGTTTAGGGTTTAGGGTTTAGGGTTTAGGGTTTAGGGTTTAGGGTTTAGGGTTTAGGGTTTAGGGTTTAGGGTTTAGGGTTTAGGGTTTAGGGTTTAGGGTTTAGGGTTTAGGGTTTAGGGTTTAGGGTTTAGGGTTTAGGGTTTAGGGTTTAGGGTTTAGGGTTTAGGGTTTAGGGTTTAGGGTTTAGGGTTTAGGGTTTAGGGTTTAGGGTTTAGGGTTTAGGGTTTAGGGTTTAGGGTTTAGGGTTTAGGGTTTAGGGTTTAGGGTTTAGGGTTTAGGGTTTAGGGTTTAGGGTTTAGGGTTTAGGGTTTAGGGTTTAGGGTTTAGGGTTTAGGGTTTAGGGTTTAGGGTTTAGGGTTTAGGGTTTAGGGTTTAGGGTTTAGGGTTTAGGGTTTAGGGTTTAGGGTTTAGGGTTTAGGGTTTAGGGTTTAGGGTTTAGGGTTTAGGGTTTAGGGTTTAGGGTTTAGGGTTTAGGGTTTAGGGTTTAGGGTTTAGGGTTTAGGGTTTAGGGTTTAGGGTTTAGGGTTTAGGGTTTAGGGTTTAGGGTTTAGGGTTTAGGGTTTAGGGTTTAGGGTTTAGGGTTTAGGGTTTAGGGTTTAGGGTTTAGGGTTTAGGGTTTAGGGTTTAGGGTTTAGGGTTTAGGGTTTAGGGTTTAGGGTTTAGGGTTTAGGGTTTAGGGTTTAGGGTTTAGGGTTTAGGGTTTAGGGTTTAGGGTTTAGGGTTTAGGGTTTAGGGTTTAGGGTTTAGGGTTTAGGGTTTAGGGTTTAGGGTTTAGGGTTTAGGGTTTAGGGTTTAGGGTTTAGGGTTTAGGGTTTAGGGTTTAGGGTTTAGGGTTTAGGGTTTAGGGTTTAGGGTTTAGGGTTTAGGGTTTAGGGTTTAGGGTTTAGGGTTTAGGGTTTAGGGTTTAGGGTTTAGGGTTTAGGGTTTAGGGTTTAGGGTTTAGGGTTTAGGGTTTAGGGTTTAGGGTTTAGGGTTTAGGGTTTAGGGTTTAGGGTTTAGGGTTTAGGGTTTAGGGTTTAGGGTTTAGGGTTTAGGGTTTAGGGTTTAGGGTTTAGGGTTTAGGGTTTAGGGTTTAGGGTTTAGGGTTTAGGGTTTAGGGTTTAGGGTTTAGGGTTTAGGGTTTAGGGTTTAGGGTTTAGGGTTTAGGGTTTAGGGTTTAGGGTTTAGGGTTTAGGGTTTAGGGTTTAGGGTTTAGGGTTTAGGGTTTAGGGTTTAGGGTTTAGGGTTTAGGGTTTAGGGTTTAGGGTTTAGGGTTTAGGGTTTAGGGTTTAGGGTTTAGGGTTTAGGGTTTAGGGTTTAGGGTTTAGGGTTTAGGGTTTAGGGTTTAGGGTTTAGGGTTTAGGGTTTAGGGTTTAGGGTTTAGGGTTTAGGGTTTAGGGTTTAGGGTTTAGGGTTTAGGGTTTAGGGTTTAGGGTTTAGGGTTTAGGGTTTAGGGTTTAGGGTTTAGGGTTTAGGGTTTAGGGTTTAGGGTTTAGGGTTTAGGGTTTAGGGTTTAGGGTTTAGGGTTTAGGGTTTAGGGTTTAGGGTTTAGGGTTTAGGGTTTAGGGTTTAGGGTTTAGGGTTTAGGGTTTAGGGTTTAGGGTTTAGGGTTTAGGGTTTAGGGTTTAGGGTTTAGGGTTTAGGGTTTAGGGTTTAGGGTTTAGGGTTTAGGGTTTAGGGTTTAGGGTTTAGGGTTTAGGGTTTAGGGTTTAGGGTTTAGGGTTTAGGGTTTAGGGTTTAGGGTTTAGGGTTTAGGGTTTAGGGTTTAGGGTTTAGGGTTTAGGGTTTAGGGTTTAGGGTTTAGGGTTTAGGGTTTAGGGTTTAGGGTTTAGGGTTTAGGGTTTAGGGTTTAGGGTTTAGGGTTTAGGGTTTAGGGTTTAGGGTTTAGGGTTTAGGGTTTAGGGTTTAGGGTTTAGGGTTTAGGGTTTAGGGTTTAGGGTTTAGGGTTTAGGGTTTAGGGTTTAGGGTTTAGGGTTTAGGGTTTAGGGTTTAGGGTTTAGGGTTTAGGGTTTAGGGTTTAGGGTTTAGGGTTTAGGGTTTAGGGTTTAGGGTTTAGGGTTTAGGGTTTAGGGTTTAGGGTTTAGGGTTTAGGGTTTAGGGTTTAGGGTTTAGGGTTTAGGGTTTAGGGTTTAGGGTTTAGGGTTTAGGGTTTAGGGTTTAGGGTTTAGGGTTTAGGGTTTAGGGTTTAGGGTTTAGGGTTTAGGGTTTAGGGTTTAGGGTTTAGGGTTTAGGGTTTAGGGTTTAGGGTTTAGGGTTTAGGGTTTAGGGTTTAGGGTTTAGGGTTTAGGGTTTAGGGTTTAGGGTTTAGGGTTTAGGGTTTAGGGTTTAGGGTTTAGGGTTTAGGGTTTAGGGTTTAGGGTTTAGGGTTTAGGGTTTAGGGTTTAGGGTTTAGGGTTTAGGGTTTAGGGTTTAGGGTTTAGGGTTTAGGGTTTAGGGTTTAGGGTTTAGGGTTTAGGGTTTAGGGTTTAGGGTTTAGGGTTTAGGGTTTAGGGTTTAGGGTTTAGGGTTTAGGGTTTAGGGTTTAGGGTTTAGGGTTTAGGGTTTAGGGTTTAGGGTTTAGGGTTTAGGGTTTAGGGTTTAGGGTTTAGGGTTTAGGGTTTAGGGTTTAGGGTTTAGGGTTTAGGGTTTAGGGTTTAGGGTTTAGGGTTTAGGGTTTAGGGTTTAGGGTTTAGGGTTTAGGGTTTAGGGTTTAGGGTTTAGGGTTTAGGGTTTAGGGTTTAGGGTTTAGGGTTTAGGGTTTAGGGTTTAGGGTTTAGGGTTTAGGGTTTAGGGTTTAGGGTTTAGGGTTTAGGGTTTAGGGTTTAGGGTTTAGGGTTTAGGGTTTAGGGTTTAGGGTTTAGGGTTTAGGGTTTAGGGTTTAGGGTTTAGGGTTTAGGGTTTAGGGTTTAGGGTTTAGGGTTTAGGGTTTAGGGTTTAGGGTTTAGGGTTTAGGGTTTAGGGTTTAGGGTTTAGGGTTTAGGGTTTAGGGTTTAGGGTTTAGGGTTTAGGGTTTAGGGTTTAGGGTTTAGGGTTTAGGGTTTAGGGTTTAGGGTTTAGGGTTTAGGGTTTAGGGTTTAGGGTTTAGGGTTTAGGGTTTAGGGTTTAGGGTTTAGGGTTTAGGGTTTAGGGTTTAGGGTTTAGGGTTTAGGGTTTAGGGTTTAGGGTTTAGGGTTTAGGGTTTAGGGTTTAGGGTTTAGGGTTTAGGGTTTAGGGTTTAGGGTTTAGGGTTTAGGGTTTAGGGTTTAGGGTTTAGGGTTTAGGGTTTAGGGTTTAGGGTTTAGGGTTTAGGGTTTAGGGTTTAGGGTTTAGGGTTTAGGGTTTAGGGTTTAGGGTTTAGGGTTTAGGGTTTAGGGTTTAGGGTTTAGGGTTTAGGGTTTAGGGTTTAGGGTTTAGGGTTTAGGGTTTAGGGTTTAGGGTTTAGGGTTTAGGGTTTAGGGTTTAGGGTTTAGGGTTTAGGGTTTAGGGTTTAGGGTTTAGGGTTTAGGGTTTAGGGTTTAGGGTTTAGGGTTTAGGGTTTAGGGTTTAGGGTTTAGGGTTTAGGGTTTAGGGTTTAGGGTTTAGGGTTTAGGGTTTAGGGTTTAGGGTTTAGGGTTTAGGGTTTAGGGTTTAGGGTTTAGGGTTTAGGGTTTAGGGTTTAGGGTTTAGGGTTTAGGGTTTAGGGTTTAGGGTTTAGGGTTTAGGGTTTAGGGTTTAGGGTTTAGGGTTTAGGGTTTAGGGTTTAGGGTTTAGGGTTTAGGGTTTAGGGTTTAGGGTTTAGGGTTTAGGGTTTAGGGTTTAGGGTTTAGGGTTTAGGGTTTAGGGTTTAGGGTTTAGGGTTTAGGGTTTAGGGTTTAGGGTTTAGGGTTTAGGGTTTAGGGTTTAGGGTTTAGGGTTTAGGGTTTAGGGTTTAGGGTTTAGGGTTTAGGGTTTAGGGTTTAGGGTTTAGGGTTTAGGGTTTAGGGTTTAGGGTTTAGGGTTTAGGGTTTAGGGTTTAGGGTTTAGGGTTTAGGGTTTAGGGTTTAGGGTTTAGGGTTTAGGGTTTAGGGTTTAGGGTTTAGGGTTTAGGGTTTAGGGTTTAGGGTTTAGGGTTTAGGGTTTAGGGTTTAGGGTTTAGGGTTTAGGGTTTAGGGTTTAGGGTTTAGGGTTTAGGGTTTAGGGTTTAGGGTTTAGGGTTTAGGGTTTAGGGTTTAGGGTTTAGGGTTTAGGGTTTAGGGTTTAGGGTTTAGGGTTTAGGGTTTAGGGTTTAGGGTTTAGGGTTTAGGGTTTAGGGTTTAGGGTTTAGGGTTTAGGGTTTAGGGTTTAGGGTTTAGGGTTTAGGGTTTAGGGTTTAGGGTTTAGGGTTTAGGGTTTAGGGTTTAGGGTTTAGGGTTTAGGGTTTAGGGTTTAGGGTTTAGGGTTTAGGGTTTAGGGTTTAGGGTTTAGGGTTTAGGGTTTAGGGTTTAGGGTTTAGGGTTTAGGGTTTAGGGTTTAGGGTTTAGGGTTTAGGGTTTAGGGTTTAGGGTTTAGGGTTTAGGGTTTAGGGTTTAGGGTTTAGGGTTTAGGGTTTAGGGTTTAGGGTTTAGGGTTTAGGGTTTAGGGTTTAGGGTTTAGGGTTTAGGGTTTAGGGTTTAGGGTTTAGGGTTTAGGGTTTAGGGTTTAGGGTTTAGGGTTTAGGGTTTAGGGTTTAGGGTTTAGGGTTTAGGGTTTAGGGTTTAGGGTTTAGGGTTTAGGGTTTAGGGTTTAGGGTTTAGGGTTTAGGGTTTAGGGTTTAGGGTTTAGGGTTTAGGGTTTAGGGTTTAGGGTTTAGGGTTTAGGGTTTAGGGTTTAGGGTTTAGGGTTTAGGGTTTAGGGTTTAGGGTTTAGGGTTTAGGGTTTAGGGTTTAGGGTTTAGGGTTTAGGGTTTAGGGTTTAGGGTTTAGGGTTTAGGGTTTAGGGTTTAGGGTTTAGGGTTTAGGGTTTAGGGTTTAGGGTTTAGGGTTTAGGGTTTAGGGTTTAGGGTTTAGGGTTTAGGGTTTAGGGTTTAGGGTTTAGGGTTTAGGGTTTAGGGTTTAGGGTTTAGGGTTTAGGGTTTAGGGTTTAGGGTTTAGGGTTTAGGGTTTAGGGTTTAGGGTTTAGGGTTTAGGGTTTAGGGTTTAGGGTTTAGGGTTTAGGGTTTAGGGTTTAGGGTTTAGGGTTTAGGGTTTAGGGTTTAGGGTTTAGGGTTTAGGGTTTAGGGTTTAGGGTTTAGGGTTTAGGGTTTAGGGTTTAGGGTTTAGGGTTTAGGGTTTAGGGTTTAGGGTTTAGGGTTTAGGGTTTAGGGTTTAGGGTTTAGGGTTTAGGGTTTAGGGTTTAGGGTTTAGGGTTTAGGGTTTAGGGTTTAGGGTTTAGGGTTTAGGGTTTAGGGTTTAGGGTTTAGGGTTTAGGGTTTAGGGTTTAGGGTTTAGGGTTTAGGGTTTAGGGTTTAGGGTTTAGGGTTTAGGGTTTAGGGTTTAGGGTTTAGGGTTTAGGGTTTAGGGTTTAGGGTTTAGGGTTTAGGGTTTAGGGTTTAGGGTTTAGGGTTTAGGGTTTAGGGTTTAGGGTTTAGGGTTTAGGGTTTAGGGTTTAGGGTTTAGGGTTTAGGGTTTAGGGTTTAGGGTTTAGGGTTTAGGGTTTAGGGTTTAGGGTTTAGGGTTTAGGGTTTAGGGTTTAGGGTTTAGGGTTTAGGGTTTAGGGTTTAGGGTTTAGGGTTTAGGGTTTAGGGTTTAGGGTTTAGGGTTTAGGGTTTAGGGTTTAGGGTTTAGGGTTTAGGGTTTAGGGTTTAGGGTTTAGGGTTTAGGGTTTAGGGTTTAGGGTTTAGGGTTTAGGGTTTAGGGTTTAGGGTTTAGGGTTTAGGGTTTAGGGTTTAGGGTTTAGGGTTTAGGGTTTAGGGTTTAGGGTTTAGGGTTTAGGGTTTAGGGTTTAGGGTTTAGGGTTTAGGGTTTAGGGTTTAGGGTTTAGGGTTTAGGGTTTAGGGTTTAGGGTTTAGGGTTTAGGGTTTAGGGTTTAGGGTTTAGGGTTTAGGGTTTAGGGTTTAGGGTTTAGGGTTTAGGGTTTAGGGTTTAGGGTTTAGGGTTTAGGGTTTAGGGTTTAGGGTTTAGGGTTTAGGGTTTAGGGTTTAGGGTTTAGGGTTTAGGGTTTAGGGTTTAGGGTTTAGGGTTTAGGGTTTAGGGTTTAGGGTTTAGGGTTTAGGGTTTAG
>CM024563.1:51261-104605 GCA_014182515.1 Eucalyptus microcorys | reverse complement strand
TGCCATAATTGAAAAATTTTCCAGAGATACCTGCGGCGTGGCACCAAATAACGCAGGAGTGTTCCTTGTACGATTTAAGGCCAGATTAGGTGAATTACTTGCTTTAATTGCATTTTTGTAGAAGAACTAGAAGAGTGGATATTGTTGAGAGCCAATATGCGAGATTATCGATGCTATCTTGACTCTGTGAAGCAATAGAAGAACATTAGTCAAATCATGTTAGATACTTAATGCGAATAAAAATAACTCAGTCGTTAAAACATTAGAAACTGCCGCTTCTACTTAGATGCCATCATTGTTAACTGCTTGCTGAATACCACCTCGAAAAGATGATCGTATTGCCTGAATAATCCTCTCAAATATATTTGTTTTATCTGCTTCAAAGGCTCTCCATTGTAGAAGTGATGTGAACACGATACAAGCAGCTTTGATCTTTCATTGTTGAATTGCTTCTCTTCCAAAGAAATTTTATCAATATATCATGGTTTTCCTGTTTATGCAAGGAAAAAAGGGTTGCATTAGAATGAGAATGGCATGGTAGTTTTGGCATAATGCCTAAACTTGCATATGGTAGCTAATACCTGCTGCCTCTCTGTTAAAGTCTTTGTCTTGACAGAAGGAGACAGACTGTCCTGACTCCTGCAGGCAAGTAATTTTTAGGTCTTCATAATTCAAAAGAAGCTTCACTTTTCTAGTTTTTACAGTTGAACCATTCTCAGAAAGATGCTCATACTTTTGTTCCATTATCTTCAGCTGTTAGATGTCCATTTTACTGAATCTGCACCAATCCCCTATGGTGTTTAGTGACTGTAAGTCATTGTGTAAGAAAAGGGCAAGTAGTAATGATAGCAGACCTTAAAATGTGTTGCTTTCCTTCTGAAGGTAGGTGTTTGCTCCCCTGCGGCAACATGCTTCGGGAGGATTTCATTTCTGACTCCAACTTCAGAATCTTGGTCTTCGGACTACAAAAAGGGAGCTTAGATTCTTCTTAAAATGGTAGCAAATGATAATGAACTACATTAAAATTGTCAGGCTTGAGAGCTCATTAAATACAGGTCACTACAACAAGGCTTGAGAGCTCACTAAAGACAGGTCACTACTTCAAGCCATAATTCCTCTTTTACATGTAAGGACTGATCAAGGGGATAGACACATGGATTGATGGAGTCTTTATGCTCTGGTATCAAGATGGATTCCGTGACGAGGCACAATATGAAAGAAATAAAAAGATATGAAACCGGAAACATGGAACTAAAATGTGTGCTATGGTATAAGACAACCTACATAAGCAGCATTAATATTTGGTGTTGTAGTTTAACCATTTCACTTGTTTAATGGCAGAGATGATGTTGTAAATCAGTCCAGTCAGCTCTTTCTCAGTAATAAGCCACTGATTTTTTTGAATGGTAACAACAACAAGTGGTGCACCTAAAATGTAAAAGACTATGTTCTTGCCCCACAATTCATCTGATAAATTCTCCTCTGCTGGTGCAACCAATACGTGTGCCTTAGAATACGATTTTCTGATTCAAGTTTGGACAAATTCATTTCCAACCTAAGATGCATAAACAAGAGTTGGCCAATTGCAGTTTTAAGTTATAATGACATTCGTTTCACTTGTTGTCGCTTGACTACCTTTCCACAGTCTCCTGATGTTGCATTGCTTTCTGGATGGGTCTTGCAGTGTTAGCCAAAACTTCAGTTCTCCGTGCTTCTAACCCGGCCATCTGTCCAGCCTTAAGAAACACCTTTGTTTTCCCAATCTGAATATAGCATTGAGAGGAAAGAGTAAATACATAAAAGAAAAAAAACCGCTTCATGTAAAGCTGTGTGAAATGAAGGATGTGTAGACTTCATTCCATGTATGGAGTACCTGATAACCCTTTAGGCACATCTTGTCACAGATGGCTATACAGGCAGCTTTCTTGTTAGATCTGCGCACAGGAAGCATCATGGTTGTTAATGTGAGAATGAAGTGTTACGAGCTGCAGCTGGTGTAGGGTACATATATGGTTTAACTGTGAAATCGTGCTTAACACATCGGGACTAGCTATGTTACTGGATCTGGCATTTCAAGGATCAACTTCAGTAAGATAACAACAAATTCTTCACAATTAGTTCCTTTTGCTGTAATGTGAGATGCGAGAAGCTTACCCCTCTGAAAGGTTGGGAACAAGCATTCCGAAACGGTCTAGAAACTCATCAAATGTCATTTTTGTGGGATACCCTGCACAACTTATCCGGATGGCCTCTAAAACGCCCTGAAAATTCGTGTCAAAAGAAATGTCTTTATTCTTGGGATAAACTGAGCTTGAACGACAAAGCCTATTTAGTGAGATACAGGCATATCATAACCTACCCCGCATCTCAATTGATTTAAGACTTTGAGATTCTCAAAGATTCCTGGCTTCAAAACCGTATCTGGTTTTACACATCTAATATAATGAGGTTCCATATCATTCAAGGTCACCATCAAAGCTTGTAATTGTTGCTGGAAGTAGTCCGAAAGTAAGTTCAGTATGCAGATTTGTTGAAGTGCAGTAATATGCATCTATTATGTGGCTAGTCAGTTACCCTACCTTGAAACGAGTACCGATGGAGGAGAACTTGGACTGCTTTGATGCCTCCTCATGCAAAGGAGGAAGAGATTCGAAACAAATGAACACTTGGAAGCTTTTAATAAAGCTTGGGGTTCAGCTGCCACATAATCCTTGTTTTTATCGAGGAATTGATCTGCTTGAAATGTAACCTATTGAAAGCAAACGTAAGTAAGTGAAAATTTTAGCTTTTAAAGAGAGAGTTGGAAAAAAAAGAAAAATGGGAGCTTGCTCACATCTCCAACATAATGATTTATAGTGAAGTCTGTTCGAGCAAGTCTAGGCTTGCTGAAACGCTTGTTGCCTTTATAAGTTTGATACATCTTCTGTGCAAATGTCTCGTGGGTCGATTTGGGGAGCATACTGCAGAATGACTTGAAACTCAATCCAGGTTATGTATAGACAGCCTTTTGTTGTATTTCTTGGTAAATTACAGGTAGAAGCAACATAAGAGTTAGGGAAGGATTCTGCTTCTACCAACAAGGAAAAACACAGATTCTCATATTCTCATGCTAACAGATTTTTGGGACTCATGTAGAAAAATCGTCACGATGGCTTAGGAAAAACATACCAGGCTTCATCAAGAAGTGCAATTATACCCCCGGTTTCTGCAGATGAGAAATTTAAGGGCACAATTTTCATTGGAGATTTTTTTTTTTTTTTTTAATAGTTGCAAAAAGGTGATTGAAATGGGTAACTTCTCTATAAGATCTAGCACATCCTGGTTGTCAACAAACTCCACATAGCTCCAGTCAATCTCCTCTCTCGTGTATTCTTTTTGTTCCATCTTGAGTACATGCTGTTAATAAATTTTCTCTTGTTTCAGGGGAACTCAGTTAGATAACATTGAACCTCAAACTACAAGTTTCGACCCTACCTGGTTGAAATGCTGTTGGAACTTCTCATTTGTAAAGTTGATACATAGCTGCTCAAAAGTAAGAGATGTCTGACTCGTTACATCTTGATTCAGGTTATAGGAACTTCAATTTGCTGGTTTCAAAATGTATCATGTTGCTACCTACCTGTTGATTTTGAAGCTCTCGAAGCCAAAAATATCAAGCACTCCTATCAAGCCAGCTTTATTTTGATCTTGACCAATTGACGCATTTACCTTATCCACAATCGGCCAAGGTTTAATTAATTCTGCCAATAAATTTGCGCACATGAAATACAGGCACAACAAGAAACGGTAATTGAAAGCAGAGTCGCTTGACAACCAACTTAATGAAATTCATTTTCTGGTCGAAGGTTTTTGCTTACCAATTGAATAGTCTGGAGTACACTGTCTTTGCCAGTGCATCGCGAATTAAGGTAGCTGACTCGGGGTCTAGAGGTTTCGTAATGTTTCCATCTGGAGTTACTATGACAAGCTTGCAGAGGGAGTCCTCTAAAGCCTTCTCACTGCACCTGAACAACACAATTGTCAAGGACCTCGTGTTACCATCTTTAGAGAATATGGTAAGAAAATCTAGTGTCGGTACTTCAACATGTAAAGTAAGCTGACATTAGTAGCTCTGCTGCTGTTTGAAGATGATATGATGATTTCTCATCTTTAAGTCTGGAGGAGTCTACTTCTTCTCCCTTTGTAAAATTAACATTTCCGAGATGGAGAATTGCAGCTACCACACGGAATATGGCATCCTAGAAAGAGGAAAACCTCTCACTGTTAAATTCAGTGTCTCAATTAGATTGTGGAAATAGTTTCAAAGCATACCTGTTCATCCTGGCTGATCCCTACAATATCCATAGCATTTCTTGTCTCCAAGTACTCTCTTGCATCATCCACATTTGCCACTTCATAACAATTCAACTGATTTAGGTAGTGGAATGTTCTGGGGTCTCAAGCTTGAATTTCACTTTATCCTGCATAAAGCAAGAGCCAATCAGATTCTCTTATGAAAATTAGAGAGAAGATGATCGGCATTCAGAAGAAGTTTTTTGGAAAAGAAAAGGCCAGTGGAAACAATGGTAGTTTATTTCACCTCCGGTGGTGCTGCACATAACATGTAGAAACAATGGTAGTTTCTTTCTGGATCAGAGACTTGGCAAACCCGCGATCTTTCTAGCAGATATGTATGAATGGCAGCACCCGAGATCTTGCCATGCTTATCAAACTGAATTTCGACAAATTTACCAAACCGACTGTAGAAACCATTAGATTTGATTTCCTAACGTTATAGACTAAAGAAAGGAACAAAAAGACGCCAGTAGAAGGAACAAAAGGTGGAGAGTCTTCTAAGGCGATCTTTCAGAAGATGTACCTGGAATTGTTGTTTTTTACTGTTTTGGCATTCCCAAATGCTTCCAAGACTGGACTGGACTGGAGAAGGAGAAAATCAGATTAGTCTGTGGGATCGTTAGCAAGCACTAGCCTCCACTCATCAACTTCGGGAGGAGTTGATCAAGATAAACAGATACCCTGATATGGCAAAAACAGAACACATTGGAACTCACCTCCAGAACCTGTTGTTCCACTGTTCTTCCTTCCGAGTTGGATCTGCCTCCCATGAAGGCCAGGTACCTCATAAGCATTTGGGTTGTCTCAGTTTTTCCAGCTCCACTCTCTCCACTTACCAAAATGGACTGGCTTTGCTGCTCATAAATCATTGCCCTGGTAATATCGGAAAGAGACAGCTATGTGACAGTAAATTTCAATTCATGCAACGTCATGCAAAAAGTTTTTGTGAAGCTTCGGCCCTGCCAATATACCTATAACAAGTGTCAGCAACCGCAAAAAGATGGGGACTTAGCTCTCCGAAGGGTGCTCCTTTGTATTGTTCCATCATCTGAATGTCATACAAGTGTGGCAGTCTCCGGCAGGGGTTCAGTGCTATTAGGATATTGCCCGTATATGTCTGCTCATTATCAATGATGGGTCGATCACTCGTCCAGATTGCCTTTCAGCATAATTATCAGTATAATGGAGAATAAACTCACATATATCTCATTGAGAGCGAATCTGCACGCAAGGTTGTGGAGGACTCCTGGCTCATGGAGGTAAGCTAATTTAGTCATGTCGTCGATCTCGGCAGGTGGTGCCTCCGTATCTTTTGGATATATGTTTGAGATATCTGCCACCACCTGGGACCAACGTAAGAAGATTAGTCGGTTGGATAACCGAAGGTGGTGATAATGGTGATGATGGGGGAAGGCAGGCCGGCAAGTGCGTACAGTTTTCCCATGGGAGGTGAGAATGGTGGCTTCTCTGGCGGTGGGGGCCTTGACTTCTCCATCAACCCAGGCGAGCTCTGCATCATCAACCCACACCTGGGATCCAACAGCGATGTTCACGGAAGTCCCCTGGATGGTGAAAGCAGAGTCCATTAGAGAGAAGCAAACAGAGGGAGAGCAGAGGATGTTAACCAGGGATGCTTTCCATGCTGAGAGTCGCGTGGAAATGCAATCAAGTCTTTACAAATAAAGTACAAGAGACAAGCTAGGGAGTTGGCGAAAAGGGAGGGAATGGCACAAAAGGAAGGAGCAGCAGAGGAGAATCACAGCCCCACCACTTCACTTTCAGGGAGAGCTGGTCTGGCACGGGAATGGTGCATGCAATTGGAATTGCAATGCAAATGGGATTCATTGATGATGATGATGATTCGATGCTAGAGCCGCCACAAGGTTGCAAGCTCACTCTTGTTACTTCCTATCGTACCGGACGGGCCCCACTGCTTTGGATTTGTTTTATCACACATTTCAGGTGATCTGTGAAGAAAGACATTTCAACGCCCTGCGCCTGCTGATTGGAGAGTTAGATCAAAGGAAAGATGACCATGATTTTCCGCTTTTGCTTTTTCAAATCCATCCTTTTAGACTCTGCAAAAAATACATCCATGCTGTGTGTGGGGCGCCTCACCATCGTGTCATTTCCTTATTCCTTTAGTAGTAGTTCCCTTTTTATTTTCCTTTTCCTCACAAGATGGTGATACCTCAAGTATTAAAATTCACTTGCAAAATTGATGCACATAAACGATGACATAATTTTATTTAGCGCACACACTGTTGATTTATTAAAATACTCTCTTATAGTTGAACAAATCGATTTCATGTACCAATCTTAATATACTCGATATTGCTCTAAACTAATTAGGTTGATCACCCGTTTTCGTTAGATGGTGAAATTGTAGTTAAACTTCACGTTCATATCACATGCTTCCTCGGTGCTTGCCTCATCAGTAGAGGTTACCAAACAACGTGAGGGGAGGCAATGGGAATCCTTGAGGTCATTCATTATCATCAAACAGGCCAGTGAGAAAATAATAGAATATGATGCATCACTTTGAGGGCCCATCGGTTGAGATGCACTCCTAAAATGGCTCTGTCACGTCCTCCCGATGGCCTTAATTCCTCCGCCCATTGGAGTCGGCCCAACCACTCATGGTGGACTGTTCCCAGGATTGGGGCTTGTTTATTCGGCCCAGTCCCTATCAAGAGTACTGGGCTACGCAACCCACGTCAACATCTGAAGGTATCAAATGAGCCAAGCTCACATACGAGAAGTGTTGTAAAATATTGCATTACAAATATATAATAGAGATAATAAAGAGAGATTAAGCAAACAAAGTAGATAAACACCAAAGCCAGACACCAAAGATCGTAGAAAGTCGGAGGAGAAAATTTTATCTTCATTATTTTATTTTTCTTATCTTCACCCTATCAAAACTATGACAAAATTAAGCTCATATCTTTTAGAAAACAATGACACACTTATCATTAATGTTAATATATTGAATAATACATATATTGAATAGGGAGATGGACATTCATTAGATAAGATGAATATAATGAATACTCATTTATGTATTTCATAACAATCCATTTGAATATTCATTATATTCATTATATTACGAATGCACATTGAATAATACTACCTCATTAAAAACCTAATGCCAGAAAAATCCAGTGGGATAAAAACCAAACAAAAAGGAAAAAGAGTACATAGCACAAATTTCACGATCTCTCCTTTTTATGGATGTATTAATTGTCTCATTAAAAATTTTAAGCCAGAAAAATCCTGTGAGAAAAAATCGGATAGAAAGAAAAAAGAGTGCAATGCATAGTTTATAATATCTCTCCCTCAATTCAGCCATATAGCCACTGCTAGGGCAAGTCAATCTTGCATCTTATGAACTACATAACTATGCCATATACTAATTTCTCAAAAGTTGACGTTGGCAATGATCTGGTAAAAAAATCTGTAAAATTATTTATGGATTAAATCTGTTTAACATCAATTTGTTGACTTTGTTGGAGTTTGTGAGTATAGAAAAAATTCGGCGAGATATGCTTGGTCCTATCAACTTTCATATATCATCCCTAACTTGTGCAACACAAGCAGTATTATTTTCATAAATTACAGTGGGAGATTTTGTAACCGATATTAAACAACAAGAATTGTATATATGCATTATAACGGATCTTAACCAAACACACTCTCTTTCAGTTTCATATAAAGCAATAATCTCAGAATGGTTAAAAGATATAGTTACTAACAATTGCTTTGTAGAACGCCAAGAAATAGCGGTATGTTTATAATAAAATAAATAACCGGTTTGAGAGCGAGCCATATGTGGATTAGGTCTATATCTAGCATCAACATATCCAACTAAACCAGAGGTAGTGTAATCCTTGGAATAATATAATCCCAAATTTATGGCTCCTCGGAGATAACGAAAAATATGTTTAACTCCATTCTAATGTCTCTGGAGTTGGCTCAACTAAAACATGCTAATAAATTTACTGCAAAAGCGATATCTAGTCTCATACATTGTGCTAATTACATCAAAATCTCAATTGCATTGAAATATGATACATTAGGATCAAGCATCTCTTTATCAAATTCTCTAGGATGAAACAGATCCTTTTGGGGATCTAGAGATCTTACGACCATAATGGTGCTCAATGGGTGAGCCTTGTCCATATTGAATCATTTAAGTAATCTTTCAATGTATGCTAATTGATGGACGATTATTCCATTTGCTTTATGCTCAAGTTCTAAATCAAAACGAAGTTTGATTTTACCTAAATCTTTAACTTCAAACTCTCTTTTCAAATACGCAGCAATTTTAGATAACTCTTATGGAGTTCCAATTAAATTTATATCGTCGATATAAATTGCTACATCACGCCCGAACTCCGGGCACGCGCACATCCTTTGGCGGTTGATTAGAAATGTGACGTCCCGGGACGTGTCGCCGACCCTTTCTTTTTATCTTTCAATTAAGCACATGCGGAGCGAATTGAACAAACACCCGAGACAACCATCAAACACGGGGATAGTTAAAATATGCTAGCGATTTTCACAACTATGCTTTATATACAGACCAAGTCGACCCTTTTTAAGAACCTTCAAGGACAAGGGTTAACCTAAACTCCATTAACGGTAGGGCTAGCCAAAATGTGTCACATCTCACGCCCACCGCATCCGCACTTAGCGAGATCTCCACACTACGGCTCTGAAAAAGGTTAGCACACGACGGGGTCAAATAAAATCTCAACGGGTCAAAACCTAAGCCCTGATTAGGACACAAATTTGCCTCTAAGGCGGTCCTAAACACACACCATACAAAACCTACCTCGCCTCGGCGCATACCTACACGTTAGCTCAACACATATACCATCATCGGTGCAGCAAGCGCGATTTAATAATTGGAAAACATCATTTCAATCACAAACAATTATAGGGATCCCAATTATAAGGTAAAACTATTATGACATGTCCCATACTGTGCCACACAATTTTACCTCATAATCAGGCGTAGCTATCACAACCACTCAGGCGTGTTCCAGTTATTACGACCCATCGGCCACGGCCAACTCGAAAGTCGGCGATCATCCGGTATACCCGGGCGTTGTCCCGCCCCGTCGAGCACGACATCGTTTAGAACCCCTGCCTAGATGGCATTCCACACAGTAGCATCGTTCTGAAATCCATGCGACGGCAACGTCTAGCATCCTCCGCCTAGACAGCATTCCACACAGGAGCATTGTCCCGCATATTCATACGCATTAGGACGGATTCCACTTAGTGACCATGCGAGCACGTCATCAATCAACCAATTTCTTATCTTTCATCAATTAGCCCAAAATACCAAAATTTCTTTTAAAACAATAAACCTTGCAATCCCCCCCTTTTTTTTGTTCAAAGCTTTCCGAAATAAATTTGTATGCGGTCATGTACTCAAAATCAATCCATCAAACTTTGCATACTTCTACTATAAAACCTCATTGTTTTATTGAGCAATAAAATTAGGTGTCCAAATTCGACACCTTATTTATTTTCTATTTTCTTTCCCAACCACCTTTTTAGACTAAACTTGGGTAAATCCCCTTTTTTTTTTTGTTCAAAGTTTTGGAAAGAAATTCGTAGGTGCTCACGTACTCAAAATTAATCCATCAAACTCACCTAGTTTAAAACCTCATTGTTTTATAGAGCAAATAAGTTTTGGTATCCAACCCGACACCTAATTGTTTTTCTAATTAAAAGCTCACAAGGTCATCTTTTGCAATAATAATAAACAACCACCATAGAACAACCATCCACATATTATCACGCATAAGTTCCAAGCATGCCAAACATCAACCAAATCACAACATATTCATTTCCCAGCAAGCAAGATACCAAGAATAACTACAAAACCACAATCAGCCTTAATCGGTAGAAACCGGGCCACTTGTGCGCCTCCAAGTTTAATTCCAAAAACACAATCAAACGAGCTCGGAACATTCTCAAATTTGAATATGTTCTAAAAGACACCTAATTTTTTTTTTTCATGAAGATACCTTGACCCAGATCTTTCTAGATTAAGAGCAGTAAATCGCTCAAGTTGTTACCAAAACTGTGCCCATGTCTAGAAATTCTATTTTCCAAAATCAATTTAGTTCGAAGTCCAAAACATGTCTGTTTGCTCTGAAATTTAACTATATTAAACTACAAGATGTGAGGAACAACTTTTGTGAAGAAACTCTTTTGAAAATCGAACCCTAAGAGTTGATAAAAATCCTTTCAACACCAAAAGGTCACAAGTTCCAACATAACTCGAGATTCTGTTTTGATTGTACATGAAATATCATTCTTGTAAATTCATAAAATCTTGAGTAAAATATATGTCATAGTTGAAGATATTTAGAACATTTTTCAAGAAGGAAGCAACCTCAAAAATCACAATACATTTCTATCCACGAAAATAGCAAACGGCGAGGGTCCAGTAAACTAATCTGGAGAGAAATCCACTAAACCAAGCTAAATCACCCTCATTAGTACTAATCCAACCAACTAAATCAATATTAATTCATCTTAAGGCTAATCTAATCAAAATAGATTAACACTAATCCATCTTCAGGCTAATCTAACTTAATACTAATTTAACTAAGCTAATTAGCATTAATCTAACCCCCTAAGCGCAATTAACAACCTAATCAAGGATTAGGGAGTTAACTCACTGGATTAGGACGGTAGCGGGTTCACGGTGACGGCAGCACGACGGTGGTGGGATCCCAAAACTATTGGGTCTCCAACGGAGGCCTAATGGTGGTTGAAAAAGCCCTACAAGGTTCACGGCTTAGGGCTGGTCTTGGTTCGGTTTGGGGCAATGGTGCTGGAGTTCTGGCGGTGATGGCATGGTGGTGGTTGGATGCGAAGGAGCTGAACGTTGGGTGGTGTTCCGGTGGTGGTGGTTGCTGGGGTGGTGGTGGTTCTGGGGTGGTGGGGGCTCGTTGGCTGTGGCGTGAAGTTGCTGCTGGCGTGGGGCTGTGAAAATGGAGCTGCTATATGGTGAAGATGGCGATGGTGTGTTGCTGAAGTAGTGGCAGGCATTCGGTGATGTGGGCGTGAGGGAAATGAGGGTGATTATGGGATGAGGTGCTGGTTGGTGGTGAGATGAGGGGATGCGTGAGGTGCAGGCGGCAGAAGGAAGGAGATGGGAAATGGAGAGAAGCAAAAAGGAGTCGGCAGAAGGGAGCTTGAACCTTGCGTGAGAGAGAAGGGGAGGGAGAGGGAGAGAGAAGGGGAAGGGAAGGGGGGCGGATGAAAGTCCAAGGAGGGCCAATGGTAAGCTTTGGCCAAATATCTTTGCACTCGTGACCCTTGGCCCCAAAGTCTTCATGCCAACCAAGTCTTGTGGCCATCCAATGGAGAATTTGTCCTAATTTCTCACAAAATAAACCCTTTTGGCAACCAAATAACCCACTTAATGAGCCCATCCGAATTTCCCTTTCATTTTCCTTTTTGCGAAAATTGATTTTTCGCAAAATTCGGGCTCGACAGAATTTCTCCGAAAGACAAGACGATGTCCTAAAAATAAATCATAACACGCTCGAATGTCCGATTCCCCGAAACCGAATTCAATTTTGTGGTTAAAATCGACCGAACGCAATTTTAGTACAACATAACCTATCAGGTAGCTTTTAGGGATTTTAGCGCGTTTGACCTGTGGTCGATAATTTTCAATCCACGTTTGTACATCTCCGACTCATAGACAATTTTCGGTTGTCATAAAAATCGCAAGGTTTCAATTATGTGTCCCGAGTATAAAATCGATAGAAACTCGGGTTAGTGCCATTTGACGCGAATATTGCAATTGCGCGGAATCGCCCGCAATGCGACTACGCAATTCCATTGAATCGATTTATATCCGATTGCAATTTGATTATAACGGTGTTGTATTGACTCTTACCGATTATTATGGTCGAGCAGTCAATTTCCGATCGAATTATTAAGTCTGTCGCGTTTATATCCCTTAACGGCTTCACCTTAGTTAACTCATGAGGGACCAGCTCAGAGAGAAAGGACCATAGGCTCATCAACGAAATGCCTATTTCAAATATTCGAGACGAGGTTGAATTTCAGGATGTCACAGCTACAAATCGATTTTTGATTTCTTAATAAATAAGCATAAACATATAGGATCATTTTTGTACATTTCCTTAATTAGGTACTCACTTAGGCATTGAAACCACATGCGATTGGATTGCTTTAACCCATACAAAGATCTTTGCAATTTTATTGAGAATAAGTTACGGGGAGTGCATGCATTAGACATTTTAAATCCCTCGAGAATTTTCATGTAAATATCAGAGTCTAATAAGCCATATAGATATGCTGTTACAACGTCCATAAGACGCATTTCCAATCTTTCATAGAGTACTAGGCTAATGAGAAAACGAAATGTAATCATATCCATCATAGGTGAATATGTCTCATCATAATCAATTCAGGTCTATGAGAGAATCCTTGGGCAATGAGTTGGGCTTTATACCGACAACATCGTTTTTCTTATTTTGTTTCCGAACAAATACCCATTTATATCTAACGGGTTTTACATTATTGGGGATTCAAGTTCGAGTCCAAAAACCTCTCGTTTAGCTAAGGAAGCTAATTTAGCCTTAATTGCTTTCTCCCACTTTGACCAATCTTGCATTTGACGGCATTCAATAATAGATTGCGGCTCATAATCATCATTCATAATTTCATGAGCAACTGAGAATGCAAAAATATCATCAATGATGATTTCATTTCAATCCCAAATCTCATTACAATATGTAATGAAATTCTTAGTATTCCCAGGGTTGATGTTCTTTTCATGGGTTTGCGCCTCTTTAGGGGCAATAAGCTCTTTGGGAGAAAGTACAACACTAGGCTCTTCTAGAGCAAATTCTTGATTTTTTCCCATTCGTTTTGGATGAGCAGTATCTTTTGATCCTATTGGTTTACCACGCTTCAAGTGTGGGAGATTTTGATCCATTTTAGCTTGTCCTTCTGAAACAGCTATTCTAACTGGAACGTTTCTAGCTGGAATGTGAGACTTTGTTATCTTAGTATCATCATTAAATGCACTAGGAAGTCTATTGGCTATAGCTTGTAAATGGATTATATGCTGCACCTTGTTTTCACACTCAAGAGTTCTTGTGTCTAATTGAGATAATTTTTCTCATTCCAAGAGAAAACATTAACTGATTTATGCTTTGCAGTAATGGAATTTGTAGGTGTCCCAATTAATGGAAACATAGTCTCATCGAAATGATAATTTGTGAATTTGGTAGTAAAAAGATCACCAATAGTTGGTTTTAAGAACCTAATGATGGATGGTGAATTAAACCCAACATAAATGCCCAAACGGCGTTGGGGACCCATTTTCATCCTTTTTGGCAGTGCTACATGCACCTGTACTACACAACCAAAGGTGTGTAAATGTAAAATATCAAGTTCATAACCAAGAATCATTTGAAGGGGAGATTATAAAATATTAGTAGTGGGGTGCAATCTTATTAGGGTTGCCGCATGCAAAACTGCATGACTCCATGTTGTATCGTTGAGATTCGTTCTCAATAATATAGTGCGGGCAATGATTTAGGTATATTTAATCAAGGATTCTGCCAATCTATTTTGAGAATGAACATATGCGACCGGGTACTCAACCTCAATTCCAAGTGAGGCACAATACATATCAAAACTCTTTGATGTAAATTCACCGGCATTATCCATCATTATGCTTTTAATTGGATAACTAGGGAATTGTGCCTGGAGCTTCATAATTTGAGCAAGTAAACGTGCAAATGTGACATTGCACGTAGATAATAGACAAACATAGGACCATCTATAGGATGCGTCTACTAGTACCACAAAATATTGAAATGGTCCATTTGGTGGTTGTATTGGTTTATAAATATCACCCTGAATTCTTTGCGGGAATAGGGTATTCAAGATTAACTTTTGTTATAGAATGTTTGATAATGAGTTTTCTTGTGAACAAGCTTCGTAATTATAATCTTTGGACAACAATACCTTTGTATCATTTAAATGGTACCCTTTTGTATGTTGAATTATTCTACGCATCATTGAAACGCTAGGGTGACCAATGCGATCATGCCACGGTTCAAATTGATCGGGGTTTACTAATCTCAAGGTATAGTGGCGTAGGTTTCAACGGCCTTAATCATAACACAATATAAACCCATAAAATAAGCTTCTAGCTTCTCATGGATGGTTTTCAAGCCCATCTTATAAGAGGTAATGCCAATATATTCCTTATATTGCTCATAAATAGTCTAAATATGGTACTTATTACGGTGTACATCTTTGAAGTTGAGCAGATTCCTTTTTGATCTACTACTTAGAAACGCATCCTCAATATGCAGGATGGTGCCATTTGGCAAAACAATTGTGGCATTCTAAAAAACTATCAATAATCGGAACAACATCGCTGAAAGGAACTTCTGAGGGACTACAATTGTGATATTCTATATCACCCTGGAAAGGCGAATAAAATAGCAGATGCGTTGAGTCGGAAGTCGTCAGTTGCTCAGATGACGATTAAGGAATGGATTTTTCTCAAAAGGGCTCGAGATTCGGTATTCAAATTTGAGGTAGGCCACCTTTCGAATCTTATGGCCACCCTCATAATTGAGTCGGATATGCAGATCAGAAGCAAGACATTTCAATTGACAGACTTGGATGTTTAGAAGATTTTACAAGAGGATACCGATGAGAGAAAGACTGATTTTTAGATTTCGAAGATGGAACACGAGGTTCGGGACGATTGTGTGTACTGACGATGCATAACTTAGAGATGAGATCTTATCGAAGTTCATCGTAGCAGCTACAGCATTCGTCTGGCGATACGAAGATGTATCGAGAATCTGCGTCAACACTATTGGTGATGCAGTATGAAGGCTAACATCGCCAAGCAAGTCACTAAGTGTCTGACGTGTCAGTAAGTGAAGGCTTAACATTGTAAGCCGGGAGGACTTCTGCAACCTCTCGAGATTCCATTTGAGTAATGGTCGACGGATTGACGAAGTCGGCTCACTTCATTGCAATAAGAAGGGATCTTGATTTGGACAGGCATGCAGAGTTGTACGTGCATCAGATTGTTCGTCAGCATAGAAAGCCAGTGACGAATTTATATCAGATCTAGACCTGAGGTTCTCAGTTTCAGCAGAACAGTTAGATTGTTCCTTTTGAAACATTGCATAGTAGAGTGTACATAACTTCAGTTGTGGGGAGGAAGTTAGATGATGAAAGATCACAGCCCAGAGTTAGTTCGGCGGTTAGTGGATGCGAGTTACAAATATCAATGACAGATTAAAGACTGCTCGAGCCATTAGAAAAGTTGTACTATTAAGAGTCGAAGGCAGAATTCCAAATTGGTGATCACGTCTTTTGAAGGTGTCACCAATGAGGGGTACTCGCACTTTGGCAAGAAAGGAAAGTTGAGTCCAGGTACGTAGGTCCCTTAGAGATTCTAGAGAGAGTCGGGATCCTAGCGTATTGTCTTGCATTGCCGCCAAGGTTAGCGTAAGTGCATGACGTCTTTCTCGTGTCGATGTTGAGGACATATGAGCCGACTCGACTCACATGCTAAATCTTGAAGAAATAGACATGGACGACAGTGTCGTACATGGAAAGCCCGGTTCAGATTGTGGATCAAAAAGAGCAGATTTTGCGTACCAAGACAATTCCGTTGGTTAAAGTGGTTAGGCAACATCACGGGACATAAGGAGCAACATGGGAAAATGGAGATTCGATGAGACGACGATACTCCACCTTTTTTTTTTAAGGATTTGTAAATGTTTAAATTTCGAGGACGAAATTTTTATAAGAGAGCAGAGTTGTGACATCTTGAATTTCAGGTTTTGTTTTCGATTGGATAAGTCGGGCTTTTCATCGATGCGCCTATAGTTTTTTTGGAGTTGGTCGCTCATGAGATAACTAGTCTATCAGGTGAAGCCATTAAGGCATATGAATGCAATAGACTTGAGAATTCGACCAGAACTCGACTGCTCGACCGTGATAATCTGTAAGGGTAATTACGACATTGTCAAAATCGACTAGAGATCAGGGATGGGTCGATTCGGCGAGATATGTGATCAAAGTGTGGGTGATTTCACCTGATTTCAAAATTCTCATTGATCGGCACTAGACCGATTTTCTGTCGTTTTGAGTACCTTGTGCCCGTAATTGAAATCTTGAGATTTTCATAACAACCGAGAGTCGCCAATAGGTCGAAGATATACATTATAACTCGAGATAAATCGATCACGGGTTGATTGCACCAAAAATTCAGAAAGCTACTCGGTAGGTTAGGTTACGCTAAAATCGCGTCAGATTGAAATTAACCATGAATTTGAACTCGATTTCAAAAATTGAAAGTTCTATCATGTCACGAGTCATTTTAGGAATGTCGACTCATCCTTTGGAGAATTTTGGCGAGTTCGGGATTTTTACGAAAAATCAATTTGGATGAATTGGAAAAAAATGGAAATTCGGAGGGGCCAAATTGAGTGGATTTTTGGCCTCCAAAGTGAGCTATTTGGTGAAAGGAAATTGTAGAAATTGTGTGGGCTTCTCCCTCAGCAAAATTTGGACATCAAATTGAAGAAATTGAAGTCTAATTGAGTGAAATTCGTAGGCTTGTATGAGGGCTGCAACGTGTGGACATCAACCTAGCTATTTGTGGGTTTTTATGTGCAAGAAGGCTTAAGGGACAAAAGGGATTTGTATGAGAGCTTGTGGGATCAAGAATGGATAAATATGAGATGTTTTATTTAGCTTTTCTCCCCCATTCTTCGGTCTCTCTCTCTCTCTCTCTCTTCTTATTCTCGCACGTCCCCCCCATCCGACAACTCTGCTGTGGCCTTCCATCTCTTTCTTTTATTCCTTTGACTTTGTGGACTCCCTTTTATCCATCCCCCTATTTGCCGACATCTATTTCTCTTTCCTCTCTCTCTTCTCGAACACGCACGCAAGCTGCCCGACCCCTGGAGTTTCCGCTTTGCTTTTGATTTCCTTTTCCTTCAAAGCCTTTTTCCCTCGATCTCCTTTAGCAATTGCTGCCCCACCATCCATGTAACAGCCACCGAAGCACCAGCTGCGGCTCCACCATCTATTGTCTTCTCTGGTCAAACTTCCTAGCAAAACCCCATTGACGTTGACTCCTCCACGTCCTCCTTTTCTGCCGAGTAGCCAGCTCTTTTGTTTTTCTCCACGGGACAGAAGGAGCAACATGGGAAAATGGAGACTCGATGAGACGATGATACTCCACCTTTTTGTTTAAGGATTGGTAAAGGTTTAAATTTCGAGGACAAAATTTTTATAAGAGGGGAAGAGTTGTGACATTCTGAATTTCAGGTTTTGTTTTCGATTGGATAAGTGGGGCATTTCATTGACACGCCTATAGTTCTTTTCTCGGAGTTGCCTGCTTATGAGATAACTAGCCTATCGGGTGAAGCCATTAAGGAATATGAATGCAATAGACTTGAGAATTCCCGAACTCATTTGCTCGATCGTGCTAATCTGCCGGGATCATTACGACATTGTCAAAATCGACTAGAGATTAGGGATGTGTCGATTTGACTGAGATATGTGATCAAAGTATGGGTGATTCCACATGATTTCAAAATTCTCGTCAATCGGCACCAGACCGATTTTTCTGTTATTTTGGGTACCTTGTGCCCGTAATTGAAACATTGAGATTTTCACAACAACCGAGAGTCGCCAATAGATTGAAGATGTACATTGTGATTCGAGATAAATTGATCACGGGTTGATTGCACCAAAAATTCCGGAAAGCTACTCGGTAGGCTAGGTTACGATCACATCAGATTGAAATTAACCATGAATTTGAACCCGATTTCAGAAATTGAAAGTTCTGTCATGTCACGAGTCATTCTAGGAACGTCGAATTATCCTTTGGAGAATTTTGGGGAGTTCGGGATTTTTTACGGAAAATCAATTCGGACAATTCGGAAAAAAAAAAGGGAAATTCGGAGGGGCCAAATTGAGTGGATATTTGGCCTCCAAAGTGAGTTATTTGGTGAAAGGAAATTGTAGAAATTGTGTGGGCTTCTCCCTCAGCAAAATTTGGACATCAAATTGAAGAAATTGAAGTCTAATTGAGTGAAATTCGTAGGCTTGTATGGGGGCTGGACATCAACCTAGCTATTTGTGGGTTTTTATGTGCATGAAGACTTAAGGGACAAAAGGGATTTGCATGAGAGCTGGGATCAAGAATGGATAAATATGAGATGTTTTATTTAGCTTTTCTCCCCCCATCTTCTCTCTCTCTCTCTTTTTATTCTCGCCCCGCCCCCCCCACATCCACATCCGACAACTCTGCAGTGGCCTTCCAACTCTTTCCTTTATTCCTTTGACTTTGTGGACTCCCTCTTATCCATCCCCCTCTCTGCCGACATCTATTTCTCTCTCCTCCCTCTCTTCTCGAACACGCTTACAAGCTGCCCCGACCCTTGGAGTTTCTGCTTTGCTTTTGATTTCCTTTCCTTCGAAGCCTTTTTCCCCCGATCTCCTTCAGCGATCGCTGCCCCACCATCCACGCAGCAGCCACCGAAGCACCACCTGCGACTCCACCATCTATTGTCTTATTTGGTCAAACTTCCCAGCAAAACCCCACTGACGTTGACTCCTCCACGTCCTCCGCTTCTGCCGAGCAGCAAGCTCTTTTGTTCTTCTCCACCGAAGCTGCTGGCTGTTTCTACTCGACCAAGCCGCGCCGCCGAAGTCAGCCAGCAGCTGTGTCCCCCCCAAGCTGTCATCGCGTGATGCAGCTTCGATCAAGCCGAGCCAAGCCACGATCAGCAACTCCCTTCTAGACCGCAGCAACCGTGAGACTTGTGGGGCCTATTTTGGCCCCGTCCGAGCCCCGCTTATTGTTGCCACTTCGAAGTTTGTCGCCTGTCTTGACATCGCCGTCGCTGTGGACTCACCGGCTCGCAAATCCGGAGAGTTTACTCACTAAACTCTGCTTAGGGAGTTAATTATGTTTAAGGGTTGATTAGTTTAGGTTAATCTTGGATTAGGTGGTTAGTTAGAATAGATTAGCAATTTAATTGTTCGGTATTGCATGTTAGGTGGCTAGAGTAGTGTAATTAGTGACTAGATAAGCTGTCGTATTTATTTAGATTGGTTTGGAAATTTTTCGGGCCTGTCTCGGTATTTAATTAGGCTTTTTTGGCCTAAGTTTCTATTTATGGCATTTATTGGTATTTATTTAATTAATTTTGGCAATTATTTAATTATTTATTATTTTTGGAAATTATTCAGGATGGTCGGTGATCGGAATTTTGTGCTGATTGCAATGGTATGATTGGTTTATTTAATTGAATGTTAAATTGTGCAAATTGTGTGTTGATTGTAATTTTGGGTATTTATCCCAAAATTTAATAACTTCAGTATTTAATTAGAAAATTACCGGGCGTTAGTTTATAGCGCCAAAAATATTTTTATGGACTATATAATTAGTGGGATTTTATGAAGTAAATATATTATATTTTTGGTGAGGCCTATTGTGTACTCACACATGATTATTTTCTTGGGTACTATGAAAACAGAGAAAAGGTTAGTGGATGAGTATAATATCTCTAAAGCAGCTTCGGTAAGCATATATCAGCTTCGGTGAGCTATACTATCTATCTATATTAGCTTCGGTGAGCTACACTATATATCTATATTAGCTTCGGTGAGCTACACTATCTATCTATATCAACTTCGGTGAGCTATACTATCTATCCATATCAGCTTAGGCGAGCATTGGTTGTATATCAGCTTAGGTGAGCAGTGATCGTTTCAATGAAACGACTTGATAGATAGTATTGTATGATAGATAGTATTGATTTGGATTGATAGATAGATGGTATGGATGATGTTGAATCAAATGGGTCGATTGACCGATGAATGATTTGATTTGATTTGAAGTGACTGGTTAAGTGGTTGAGTCATACTGACTTGTAGGAAGGAACTAAGGCAAATGTAAGTCCTCTATCTTGTGAGTGTATATGTAGCATTTAGGCGTATTTCTTTCCTAGTCAGAGCTTAGGGGGTGGACTTGCTGAGACATTATCTCACCCTGTCGTGGGCTCAACTTTTCAGGTTCCTAGGGTGAAGAACCCGGAGCTTAAGGCGGAAGGGTCAGGAGCATGGGTGGCTTAGAAGTTCTTCCGGAGATAGACCTTCGTACTTAGACCCTAGAGATGGCCTCTGTTTGTAAACCAGATTGTGGTTTTTAATAATGTGTTGAATTGAAAATTTGTTGTCCTACTTTTCTATCCTACATTTGTTGTGCTCGGGGATTAGTAATTCGCTTCCACATGTGCATTAAAATGAATGGGTCGGCGACGCGTCTGGGGACGTCGCAAATTTATCGACCACGAGGGATGGGCACGCGCTCGAGGATCGGGCGTGACAGATTATGACTGGACTTGCCATGATGTTAGACTTTTCAGTTACACTTCAAATTCCGTAGTTGGTTTTTAATCTTCTTAGTTGTCTCTTTTCCATCTTTCCTTGCAACTAAGATAAAACTAAGTAAGGATGCTGTGTGGAAAAAGGAAATGTTTGGCACCGTTCAGATTTTCCTGTCATTCATGAGAATCCAAAACTTGCATAATATACGGCCTTATCTTAAATTTGTGGAATTTTGTGAGATTGATCAATTTCTATAGAGTTGATCTTATCAATCAAAGCTAATAAAGATGTTAGAGGTTTTCTGTAAAACTGTTAGTGTGTATTGTAGATAAATCAAGTTACGTGGATTTAGGCATTTTGTGTCCAAGCACTTGTAGGCCATGTATAAGGTGCCATGCCAACTTGAGTAGAGGAATCAGATTTGACAACAGTGCCAATATTGGTTTGTAGAGTAGATTGATCTACGGATAAAACAACGCTGTCCTACGGCTTTCTTCAGAGTGAACTAGTGCATAGGATTATTCCAGAATAGGGAATGGAGATTGACTAAGGACTTGAATGCGTATCTAATCATATTCAACATTCAATCCTAGCAGAAAATCATAAACTCTAGTCTTTGTCCACATGCCTCTTGTATGCAGTAGTGTTCGTAGCATTGGTTGGGTGAAAATCGGCATAATGATCTAGCTCTTGCCACAAACTCTGAAGCTCAACATAATATTGAGATATAGTCATCTCCTTTTGAGTGGTGTCATGAACCCTTTTTCGAAGTTCATGCAACTATGCATCATTTTCAAGTAGATCATAAGTATCTCTTGCAGCTAACCAAATTTGTGTGGCAGTATTAAGAAGCAAATATCCTTTTGCAATTCGTGGTTGTATTGAATTAAGCAGAAAAGACATTACTAAAAAATCATTCAAGATCCACTTATCTTGAGCATTACTTGATGTATTCGGCTTCACATAAGTGCTATTGATTTGCCTTGTAAGCCCATGGCTTATGATGGTAAAAAATGTGGATCGAGACCATATTAAATAATTTGTGTTGTCAAGCTTCACAGAGATTATAGCAAATGTGATATAATCTGAACGGCGATCTCTTATTGGTGGAGGGTTCACAATCTTGGACTTTTGGCCGAAAAAGTGTAAAAGAAGCAATTAAACCACCAAAACTTGCCAAAAAAGGCCAAAAATTGGATTGAAGTCCTCTAGTGAGTCGAAGCTATCCTCGAAAAATCAACTAAATCGGATATAGGGAAGGCAAAAAATCAATTTTCAAGGTTTTGGAAACCTGGAAAAAAATTGATAATTCTGGTTTTCCCTAAGAACTCTAAAAAAAAGGGAATATGATGGTCCACGAATTGTGGTACTTTGGTATTCACACGTGAGATAATTGTAGGTCGGTGGCAAGGTAAAAACAATTTTGAACAAGTAGATCCAAAGAATCGCAGAAGAAGTCGAACCACCTATCGTAGACTGAAACGAAACTTTAGTTTATCTCATTGAGGTGATATTTAGGTAAACACTAGATTCAAAGAATCCCCATATTAGGGCTATCCTACACTATGAAAGAAAGCAAAGGAGAATGTGAGAAGGAACTGCAGTGGGGAAGGACTACGCATTGAAGAGATTGGGGTTAGGGTTTTAGTTCAGCCTTGGTTTTTATATAATGTTAGAAAGTTCAACTTAATAGTTTAAATTTATAGTTGGAGAGATACAATATGAATATAAAGAACATATAGGATTCGTTGTCGATGCATATTCACGTGAATTTTTTTTACCATAAACTTTCACATAATGAATAACTAACCTTAATATCATGTTAAAAGAGAAAAACTGAACTGGATGCTTGGTGAGGTTGATGTGACCCCAAGTCAGTTATTTATAATAAAGCCCAAAGGCCAAAATTACAATATTATCCTTATGGCCCAAAGGCTAATTCCGATCCTTTTTCTTCTCGATACACAAGATAGGACGCGACCTGAAATCTAGAACTTAGATATTCAAAAAGAGAGTTTCCAATTCTTTAGATACGTAGTATGCTAAGTTGGCTACTTTTGCATGTATTGTGTGGGTTACATTCTTGCATATGATTGTCAAATGAGCCATCAATCACTTATTTTTCCACAGGTTTACTTGATGTCTGCTTACCAATTACTTGAACAAAAGCCAACAACATGATTAGTCTGAGAAGCCTAGGTGGATTGGGTCATTGATTTGGCCATGATTGGTTGTTTAAAGCATGGGCCATATTACTGGCTAAACTGAATACCTTATGTCAAAAGTGATTGATCTTCATGTTGCCACCGGTTGAGATGTTAAATGTGCTTGTGTGTGGTAAGCTAAGCTATGAGGATCCATTTATAGCTCCTACATAAACACTCAAAAAGGGTCACATATTCTAAATTGCAAAAAAGCAAGAAATACAATCTAAAAAATACAAACAACCCTTAAGAAACTAATAAGCCTTCCCTCCATAACTTATAAGCCCTCTAAAGAGTTATTAGATAAACCTAATATCCTAGATATAGCACATTTCCTATATAACATGCATAGAATAGAAAATCAAGAATATAACACCTAAACCCAAAAACAAAAAAGCCTCAAAATTATTTTTGATCTTAAAGTAACCCACGAACTTGCATAATCCCATATCATCCTAAAACCATAAACAAGTGCTTGGTCTTAAAATAAATCAAAAAATTCAATGATGCCCCGGAAGGGGTCGGAAGAGGAAGTCCTTGCTCCCCCGATACATGAAAAAGAAAAAAAGTAGAAAAAATTCCACTAAGGCAGGGACCAAACCAAGAAAGAAGGTATACCCGTAGATAATATAAATATAAATATTTAAGAAAATAGAACAAAATAATAAAAAAGAAAAGTAGAAAGCGAGACCTCTTCTTCAAACGAATAGGCTCTTTTCAACTTGGCTACAAACCGGCTTATAGAAGGATTCCTTAGACTGCGGAATTTCTTATAGAACAAAGAAGCAGACTCTTAGGAAGGAGACATGACATAAGGTATAAGGGAGAGAGGTAGGATTGAAACTGGAAGATTGGGAGACTAAATCGAAAGCTTAAGCGCTTCGGGGATGCGCATCCAAAAGGAAAGACCTTAGACCACATACAAGATTGAGAAAGAGACAGCCGGAATAGAACAATAGCCCTATGGAAATACTGATCATTGGCTTCAACTTCATAAGACTTGAAAGGGAAAACAGGCTGCGGCCACGGGCTCTTGCTGATCCCAACTTGTTTGAGAACTTTCTTGAGCATGGATATAGAAAAATCCGAAGGCATGATGCTGCACCATCTTAAATATCTGGCACAGACTAGCATATTGGAGGGCCAGGTAACCATTACAGGATATAACCATCTCGGGGAAAATACCCTTTGTTAGCGAGTTTCTCCCAGTCTCCTCAGGAATTCTTCTCAGAAGTTCATCCCCTAGCAGGGAGGCATCATTCGGATACAATTGTCTACCGCATCTTTCTGAAAAATTCTAGAAAGCACCTCTGACTTTTGAGCGAGACGGCAGTTTTAATTCCAAGAAAGAAAATCGATCAGCTGCACCATTGTTCTTGATCTGAAGCAATGTTTTCAAAATGACTTCCCCATTCTCCAAGTTCAGAAGTGACCACAAGATCAAGGGGCAGACTAAGGCAATGATAATTGGCTGACTAGAATGACTAACGGGGCAATCCTTGACTTTCTTATTGATTATCCTTCCTTCTTCGTGCAGATCAATGACACAAGACCCATAGGGCTATGAGAAAGAAATTTATGAGAAGACCGATGATACTAGGAACCAAATTAGATCGATGGCACTAGAGACCGGAAATACGATAAATTAACTAGAACCATATCAGACCGAGGAGAAAGAGGAAAACACAGAAAAGACGATGATACCATATTGGTGAGGAAGAAGAAGACCTAAAAAGACCTTTCCCATTGAAGATGAAAACCATGACATAGACTTACAGAATGGCACGGTCTCGAGGACGAAAGGAAGAAAAGATCGAGCTTTGTGGCTCGTGACGACTCAAACGGGCGGATTCCATGTCTAAGGTAAACCTGAATCTATTCAGCACCTTTTCCACTCTTGTTCGAGGGTTCCCCATGAAAAACAAGTAGGGTTGATGTCTAAGGGCTTTGACACGTTCGCTGCTTAAGGCTTGTTTAGCGTATCTTCAAGCGGACTTAAAACTTCGCTGCCTAGGGAGCAAGTGCCGGGCAGCTATTAGAGCTTAGTAGCACCATTACATGGTCTTAAGCCAACCGATCCTGTCAATCCTAAAATGAAAATGATAGATTATAGAAAGAATTACGTAAATCTAATCTCATGGGCTTATTTTGTTAGATTCTGGATTGAGAAAGCATCGCCCAGTAGTGCCTTTAGCGAATGCGTTCACGAGGCTGGTCCCCGGTGGCTAAGAACCAGTCCTCACTTTTTAAGCCTAAAAGCCACTTTTTTAAGTATAGCTCAAGGCGGTATCGAATAGTCAACTTAGCCATTTATAGAGCATGACCTGGATCCACAAATACTCATGAACTACGTCAGTCAGAAAGAACGCCTACCTTAGAATGAATCTTGGTCTAAGTTGGCATTGTGGGTCGAATGAGAATTTCAATCGAACATGCGATCCTCCTCGATCCCAGGAGTGCATTTGATTCTACGCTTGCTGGGACAGGGATGTCAAGGGTGGACTTAATATCCTAGTGCCGTTCAAAGGAGTGTCTCTAAAAAATAACCACAAAAAAGCCCTACAGGTAAATAAAAAAAAAATTTCAAAACGAGCGTCAAAAAGACCACAATATGACACAAAAACCAATAATATAGTAATGTAATCTTGAAATAACTTTCCATAACCAAAAATAAATCCTAAATAACTCAAAATGAGTCTAAAATAACCCCAATATAGACCTTAAACCATTAATAAACGCTCACCACATGAATAAAAAAATGCAAAACAATATGTGAATTAGAAGTATGGCAAAATTAAAACAAATATCTCAAGAAAAAATACTATAATATCAAAAACCATAAACCATTAAGGTTTAGGGTTTAGGGTTTAGGGTATAGGGTATAGGGTATAGGGTATAGGGTTTAGGGTATAGGGTATAGGGAATAGGGTATAGGGTATAGGGTATAGGGTATAGGGTATAGGGTATAGGGTATAGGGTATAGGGTATAGGGTTTAGGGTTTAGGGTATAGGGTATAGGGTATAGGGTATAGGGTATAGGGTATAGGGTATAGGGTTTAGGGTATAGGGTTTTAGGGTTTAGGGTATAGGGTATAGGGTTTAGGGTATAGGGTATAGGGTTTAGGGTATAGGGTTTAGGGTATAGGGTATAGGGTTTAGGGTTTAGGGTTTAGGGTTTAGGGTATAGGGTTTAGGGTATAGGGTTTAGGGTTTAGGGTTTAGGGTTTAGGGTTTAGGGTTTAGGGTTTAGGGTTTAGGGTTTAGGGTTTAGGGTTTAGGGTTTAGGGTTTAGGGTTTAGGGTTTAGGGTTTAGGGTTTAGGGTTTAGGGTTTAGGGTTTAGGGTTTAGGGTTTAGGGTTTAGGGTGGTTTAGGGTTTAGGGTTTAGGGTTTAGGGTTTAGGGTTTAGGGTTTAGGGTTTAGGGTTTAGGGTTTAGGGTTTAGGGTTTAGGGTTTAGGGTTTAGGGTTTAGGGTTTAGGGTTTAGGGTTTAGGGTTTAGGGTTTAGGGTTTAGGGTTTAGGGTTTAGGGTTTAGGGTTTAGGGTTTAGGGTTTAGGGTTTAGGGTTTAGGGTTTAGGGTTTAGGGTTTAGGGTTTAGGGTTTAGGGTTTAGGGTTTAGGGTTTAGGGTTTAGGGTTTAGGGTTTAGGGTTTAGGGTTTAGGGTTTAGGGTTTAGGGTTTAGGGTTTAGGGTTTAGGGTTTAGGGTTTAGGGTTTAGGGTTTAGGGTTTAGGGTTTAGGGTTTAGGGTTTAGGGTTTAGGGTTTAGGGTTTAGGGTTTAGGGTTTAGGGTTTAGGGTTTAGGGTTTAGGGTTTAGGGTTTAGGGTTTAGGGTTTAGGGTTTAGGGTTTAGGGTTTAGGGTTTAGGGTTTAGGGTTTAGGGTTTAGGGTTTAGGGTTTAGGGTTTAGGGTTTAGGGTTTAGGGTTTAGGGTTTAGGGTTTAGGGTTTAGGGTTTAGGGTTTAGGGTTTAGGGTTTAGGGTTTAGGGTTTAGGGTTTAGGGTTTAGGGTTTAGGGTTTAGGGTTTAGGGTTTAGGGTTTAGGGTTTAGGGTTTAGGGTTTAGGGTTTAGGGTTTAGGGTTTAGGGTTTAGGGTTTAGGGTTTAGGGTTTAGGGTTTAGGGTTTAGGGTTTAGGGTTTAGGGTTTAGGGTTTAGGGTTTAGGGTTTAGGGTTTAGGGTTTAGGGTTTAGGGTTTAGGGTTTAGGGTTTAGGGTTTAGGGTTTAGGGTTTAGGGTTTAGGGTTTAGGGTTTAGGGTTTAGGGTTTAGGGTTTAGGGTTTAGGGTTTAGGGTTTAGGGTTTAGGGTTTAGGGTTTAGGGTTTAGGGTTTAGGGTTTAGGGTTTAGGGTTTAGGGTTTAGGGTTTAGGGTTTAGGGTTTAGGGTTTAGGGTTTAGGGTTTAGGGTTTAGGGTTTAGGGTTTAGGGTTTAGGGTTTAGGGTTTAGGGTTTAGGGTTTAGGGTTTAGGGTTTAGGGTTTAGGGTTTAGGGTTTAGGGTTTAGGGTTTAGGGTTTAGGGTTTAGGGTTTAGGGTTTAGGGTTTAGGGTTTAGGGTTTAGGGTTTAGGGTTTAGGGTTTAGGGTTTAGGGTTTAGGGTTTAGGGTTTAGGGTTTAGGGTTTAGGGTTTAGGGTTTAGGGTTTAGGGTTTAGGGTTTAGGGTTTAGGGTTTAGGGTTTAGGGTTTAGGGTTTAGGGTTTAGGGTTTAGGGTTTAGGGTTTAGGGTTTAGGGTTTAGGGTTTAGGGTTTAGGGTTTAGGGTTTAGGGTTTAGGGTTTAGGGTTTAGGGTTTAGGGTTTAGGGTTTAGGGTTTAGGGTTTAGGGTTTAGGGTTTAGGGTTTAGGGTTTAGGGTTTAGGGTTTAGGGTTTAGGGTTTAGGGTTTAGGGTTTAGGGTTTAGGGTTTAGGGTTTAGGGTTTAGGGTTTAGGGTTTAGGGTTTAGGGTTTAGGGTTTAGGGTTTAGGGTTTAGGGTTTAGGGTTTAGGGTTTAGGGTTTAGGGTTTAGGGTTTAGGGTTTAGGGTTTAGGGTTTAGGGTTTAGGGTTTAGGGTTTAGGGTTTAGGGTTTAGGGTTTAGGGTTTAGGGTTTAGGGTTTAGGGTTTAGGGTTTAGGGTTTAGGGTTTAGGGTTTAGGGTTTAGGGTTTAGGGTTTAGGGTTTAGGGTTTAGGGTTTAGGGTTTAGGGTTTAGGGTTTAGGGTTTAGGGTTTAGGGTTTAGGGTTTAGGGTTTAGGGTTTAGGGTTTAGGGTTTAGGGTTTAGGGTTTAGGGTTTAGGGTTTAGGGTTTAGGGTTTAGGGTTTAGGGTTTAGGGTTTAGGGTTTAGGGTTTAGGGTTTAGGGTTTAGGGTTTAGGGTTTAGGGTTTAGGGTTTAGGGTTTAGGGTTTAGGGTTTAGGGTTTAGGGTTTAGGGTTTAGGGTTTAGGGTTTAGGGTTTAGGGTTTAGGGTTTAGGGTTTAGGGTTTAGGGTTTAGGGTTTAGGGTTTAGGGTTTAGGGTTTAGGGTTTAGGGTTTAGGGTTTAGGGTTTAGGGTTTAGGGTTTAGGGTTTAGGGTTTAGGGTTTAGGGTTTAGGGTTTAGGGTTTAGGGTTTAGGGTTTAGGGTTTAGGGTTTAGGGTTTAGGGTTTAGGGTTTAGGGTTTAGGGTTTAGGGTTTAGGGTTTAGGGTTTAGGGTTTAGGGTTTAGGGTTTAGGGTTTAGGGTTTAGGGTTTAGGGTTTAGGGTTTAGGGTTTAGGGTTTAGGGTTTAGGGTTTAGGGTTTAGGGTTTAGGGTTTAGGGTTTAGGGTTTAGGGTTTAGGGTTTAGGGTTTAGGGTTTAGGGTTTAGGGTTTAGGGTTTAGGGTTTAGGGTTTAGGGTTTAGGGTTTAGGGTTTAGGGTTTAGGGTTTAGGGTTTAGGGTTTAGGGTTTAGGGTTTAGGGTTTAGGGTTTAGGGTTTAGGGTTTAGGGTTTAGGGTTTAGGGTTTAGGGTTTAGGGTTTAGGGTTTAGGGTTTAGGGTTTAGGGTTTAGGGTTTAGGGTTTAGGGTTTAGGGTTTAGGGTTTAGGGTTTAGGGTTTAGGGTTTAGGGTTTAGGGTTTAGGGTTTAGGGTTTAGGGTTTAGGGTTTAGGGTTTAGGGTTTAGGGTTTAGGGTTTAGGGTTTAGGGTTTAGGGTTTAGGGTTTAGGGTTTAGGGTTTAGGGTTTAGGGTTTAGGGTTTAGGGTTTAGGGTTTAGGGTTTAGGGTTTAGGGTTTAGGGTTTAGGGTTTAGGGTTTAGGGTTTAGGGTTTAGGGTTTAGGGTTTAGGGTTTAGGGTTTAGGGTTTAGGGTTTAGGGTTTAGGGTTTAGGGTTTAGGGTTTAGGGTTTAGGGTTTAGGGTTTAGGGTTTAGGGTTTAGGGTTTAGGGTTTAGGGTTTAGGGTTTAGGGTTTAGGGTTTAGGGTTTAGGGTTTAGGGTTTAGGGTTTAGGGTTTAGGGTTTAGGGTTTAGGGTTTAGGGTTTAGGGTTTAGGGTTTAGGGTTTAGGGTTTAGGGTTTAGGGTTTAGGGTTTAGGGTTTAGGGTTTAGGGTTTAGGGTTTAGGGTTTAGGGTTTAGGGTTTAGGGTTTAGGGTTTAGGGTTTAGGGTTTAGGGTTTAGGGTTTAGGGTTTAGGGTTTAGGGTTTAGGGTTTAGGGTTTAGGGTTTAGGGTTTAGGGTTTAGGGTTTAGGGTTTAGGGTTTAGGGTTTAGGGTTTAGGGTTTAGGGTTTAGGGTTTAGGGTTTAGGGTTTAGGGTTTAGGGTTTAGGGTTTAGGGTTTAGGGTTTAGGGTTTAGGGTTTAGGGTTTAGGGTTTAGGGTTTAGGGTTTAGGGTTTAGGGTTTAGGGTTTAGGGTTTAGGGTTTAGGGTTTAGGGTTTAGGGTTTAGGGTTTAGGGTTTAGGGTTTAGGGTTTAGGGTTTAGGGTTTAGGGTTTAGGGTTTAGGGTTTAGGGTTTAGGGTTTAGGGTTTAGGGTTTAGGGTTTAGGGTTTAGGGTTTAGGGTTTAGGGTTTAGGGTTTAGGGTTTAGGGTTTAGGGTTTAGGGTTTAGGGTTTAGGGTTTAGGGTTTAGGGTTTAGGGTTTAGGGTTTAGGGTTTAGGGTTTAGGGTTTAGGGTTTAGGGTTTAGGGTTTAGGGTTTAGGGTTTAGGGTTTAGGGTTTAGGGTTTAGGGTTTAGGGTTTAGGGTTTAGGGTTTAGGGTTTAGGGTTTAGGGTTTAGGGTTTAGGGTTTAGGGTTTAGGGTTTAGGGTTTAGGGTTTAGGGTTTAGGGTTTAGGGTTTAGGGTTTAGGGTTTAGGGTTTAGGGTTTAGGGTTTAGGGTTTAGGGTTTAGGGTTTAGGGTTTAGGGTTTAGGGTTTAGGGTTTAGGGTTTAGGGTTTAGGGTTTAGGGTTTAGGGTTTAGGGTTTAGGGTTTAGGGTTTAGGGTTTAGGGTTTAGGGTTTAGGGTTTAGGGTTTAGGGTTTAGGGTTTAGGGTTTAGGGTTTAGGGTTTAGGGTTTAGGGTTTAGGGTTTAGGGTTTAGGGTTTAGGGTTTAGGGTTTAGGGTTTAGGGTTTAGGGTTTAGGGTTTAGGGTTTAGGGTTTAGGGTTTAGGGTTTAGGGTTTAGGGTTTAGGGTTTAGGGTTTAGGGTTTAGGGTTTAGGGTTTAGGGTTTAGGGTTTAGGGTTTAGGGTTTAGGGTTTAGGGTTTAGGGTTTAGGGTTTAGGGTTTAGGGTTTAGGGTTTAGGGTTTAGGGTTTAGGGTTTAGGGTTTAGGGTTTAGGGTTTAGGGTTTAGGGTTTAGGGTTTAGGGTTTAGGGTTTAGGGTTTAGGGTTTAGGGTTTAGGGTTTAGGGTTTAGGGTTTAGGGTTTAGGGTTTAGGGTTTAGGGTTTAGGGTTTAGGGTTTAGGGTTTAGGGTTTAGGGTTTAGGGTTTAGGGTTTAGGGTTTAGGGTTTAGGGTTTAGGGTTTAGGGTTTAGGGTTTAGGGTTTAGGGTTTAGGGTTTAGGGTTTAGGGTTTAGGGTTTAGGGTTTAGGGTTTAGGGTTTAGGGTTTAGGGTTTAGGGTTTAGGGTTTAGGGTTTAGGGTTTAGGGTTTAGGGTTTAGGGTTTAGGGTTTAGGGTTTAGGGTTTAGGGTTTAGGGTTTAGGGTTTAGGGTTTAGGGTTTAGGGTTTAGGGTTTAGGGTTTAGGGTTTAGGGTTTAGGGTTTAGGGTTTAGGGTTTAGGGTTTAGGGTTTAGGGTTTAGGGTTTAGGGTTTAGGGTTTAGGGTTTAGGGTTTAGGGTTTAGGGTTTAGGGTTTAGGGTTTAGGGTTTAGGGTTTAGGGTTTAGGGTTTAGGGTTTAGGGTTTAGGGTTTAGGGTTTAGGGTTTAGGGTTTAGGGTTTAGGGTTTAGGGTTTAGGGAGGGTTTAGGGTTTAGGGTTTAGGGTTTAGGGTTTAGGGTTTAGGGTTTAGGGTTTAGGGTTTAGGGTTTAGGGTTTAGGGTTTAGGGTTTAGGGTTTAGGGTTTAGGGTTTAGGGTTTAGGGTTTAGGGTTTAGGGTTTAGGGTTTAGGGTTTAGGGTTTAGGGTTTAGGGTTTAGGGTTTAGGGTTTAGGGTTTAGGGTTTAGGGTTTAGGGTTTAGGGTTTAGGGTTTAGGGTTTAGGGTTTAGGGTTTAGGGTTTAGGGTTTAGGGTTTAGGGTTTAGGGTTTAGGGTTTAGGGTTTAGGGTTTAGGGTTTAGGGTTTAGGGTTTAGGGTTTAGGGTTTAGGGTTTAGGGTTTAGGGTTTAGGGTTTAGGGTTTAGGGTTTAGGGTTTAGGGTTTAGGGTTTAGGGTTTAGGGTTTAGGGTTTAGGGTTTAGGGTTTAGGGTTTAGGGTTTAGGGTTTAGGGTTTAGGGTTTAGGGTTTAGGGTTTAGGGTTTAGGGTTTAGGGTTTAGGGTTTAGGGTTTAGGGTTTAGGGTTTAGGGTTTAGGGTTTAGGGTTTAGGGTTTAGGGTTTAGGGTTTAGGGTTTAGGGTTTAGGGTTTAGGGTTTAGGGTTTAGGGTTTAGGGTTTAGGGTTTAGGGTTTAGGGTTTAGGGTTTAGGGTTTAGGGTTTAGGGTTTAGGGTTTAGGGTTTAGGGTTTAGGGTTTAGGGTTTAGGGTTTAGGGTTTAGGGTTTAGGGTTTAGGGTTTAGGGTTTAGGGTTTAGGGTTTAGGGTTTAGGGTTTAGGGTTTAGGGTTTAGGGTTTAGGGTTTAGGGTTTAGGGTTTAGGGTTTAGGGTTTAGGGTTTAGGGTTTAGGGTTTAGGGTTTAGGGTTTAGGGTTTAGGGTTTAGGGTTTAGGGTTTAGGGTTTAGGGTTTAGGGTTTAGGGTTTAGGGTTTAGGGTTTAGGGTTTAGGGTTTAGGGTTTAGGGTTTAGGGTTTAGGGTTTAGGGTTTAGGGTTTAGGGTTTAGGGTTTAGGGTTTAGGGTTTAGGGTTTAGGGTTTAGGGTTTAGGGTTTAGGGTTTAGGGTTTAGGGTTTAGGGTTTAGGGTTTAGGGTTTAGGGTTTAGGGTTTAGGGTTTAGGGTTTAGGGTTTAGGGTTTAGGGTTTAGGGTTTAGGGTTTAGGGTTTAGGGTTTAGGGTTTAGGGTTTAGGGTTTAGGGTTTAGGGTTTAGGGTTTAGGGTTTAGGGTTTAGGGTTTAGGGTTTAGGGTTTAGGGTTTAGGGTTTAGGGTTTAGGGTTTAGGGTTTAGGGTTTAGGGTTTAGGGTTTAGGGTTTAGGGTTTAGGGTTTAGGGTTTAGGGTTTAGGGTTTAGGGTTTAGGGTTTAGGGTTTAGGGTTTAGGGTTTAGGGTTTAGGGTTTAGGGTTTAGGGTTTAGGGTTTAGGGTTTAGGGTTTAGGGTTTAGGGTTTAGGGTTTAGGGTTTAGGGTTTAGGGTTTAGGGTTTAGGGTTTAGGGTTTAGGGTTTAGGGTTTAGGGTTTAGGGTTTAGGGTTTAGGGTTTAGGGTTTAGGGTTTAGGGTTTAGGGTTTAGGGTTTAGGGTTTAGGGTTTAGGGTTTAGGGTTTAGGGTTTAGGGTTTAGGGTTTAGGGTTTAGGGTTTAGGGTTTAGGGTTTAGGGTTTAGGGTTTAGGGTTTAGGGTTTAGGGTTTAGGGTTTAGGGTTTAGGGTTTAGGGTTTAGGGTTTAGGGTTTAGGGTTTAGGGTTTAGGGTTTAGGGTTTAGGGTTTAGGGTTTAGGGTTTAGGGTTTAGGGTTTAGGGTTTAGGGTTTAGGGTTTAGGGTTTAGGGTTTAGGGTTTAGGGTTTAGGGTTTAGGGTTTAGGGTTTAGGGTTTAGGGTTTAGGGTTTAGGGTTTAGGGTTTAGGGTTTAGGGTTTAGGGTTTAGGGTTTAGGGTTTAGGGTTTAGGGTTTAGGGTTTAGGGTTTAGGGTTTAGGGTTTAGGGTTTAGGGTTTAGGGTTTAGGGTTTAGGGTTTAGGGTTTAGGGTTTAGGGTTTAGGGTTTAGGGTTTAGGGTTTAGGGTTTAGGGTTTAGGGTTTAGGGTTTAGGGTTTAGGGTTTAGGGTTTAGGGTTTAGGGTTTAGGGTTTAGGGTTTAGGGTTTAGGGTTTAGGGTTTAGGGTTTAGGGTTTAGGGTTTAGGGTTTAGGGTTTAGGGTTTAGGGTTTAGGGTTTAGGGTTTAGGGTTTAGGGTTTAGGGTTTAGGGTTTAGGGTTTAGGGTTTAGGGTTTAGGGTTTAGGGTTTAGGGTTTAGGGTTTAGGGTTTAGGGTTTAGGGTTTAGGGTTTAGGGTTTAGGGTTTAGGGTTTAGGGTTTAGGGTTTAGGGTTTAGGGTTTAGGGTTTAGGGTTTAGGGTTTAGGGTTTAGGGTTTAGGGTTTAGGGTTTAGGGTTTAGGGTTTAGGGTTTAGGGTTTAGGGTTTAGGGTTTAGGGTTTAGGGTTTAGGGTTTAGGGTTTAGGGTTTAGGGTTTAGGGTTTAGGGTTTAGGGTTTAGGGTTTAGGGTTTAGGGTTTAGGGTTTAGGGTTTAGGGTTTAGGGTTTAGGGTTTAGGGTTTAGGGTTTAGGGTTTAGGGTTTAGGGTTTAGGGTTTAGGGTTTAGGGTTTAGGGTTTAGGGTTTAGGGTTTAGGGTTTAGGGTTTAGGGTTTAGGGTTTAGGGTTTAGGGTTTAGGGTTTAGGGTTTAGGGTTTAGGGTTTAGGGTTTAGGGTTTAGGGTTTAGGGTTTAGGGTTTAGGGTTTAGGGTTTAGGGTTTAGGGTTTAGGGTTTAGGGTTTAGGGTTTAGGGTTTAGGGTTTAGGGTTTAGGGTTTAGGGTTTAGGGTTTAGGGTTTAGGGTTTAGGGTTTAGGGTTTAGGGTTTAGGGTTTAGGGTTTAGGGTTTAGGGTTTAGGGTTTAGGGTTTAGGGTTTAGGGTTTAGGGTTTAGGGTTTAGGGTTTAGGGTTTAGGGTTTAGGGTTTAGGGTTTAGGGTTTAGGGTTTAGGGTTTAGGGTTTAGGGTTTAGGGTTTAGGGTTTAGGGTTTAGGGTTTAGGGTTTAGGGTTTAGGGTTTAGGGTTTAGGGTTTAGGGTTTAGGGTTTAGGGTTTAGGGTTTAGGGTTTAGGGTTTAGGGTTTAGGGTTTAGGGTTTAGGGTTTAGGGTTTAGGGTTTAGGGTTTAGGGTTTAGGGTTTAGGGTTTAGGGTTTAGGGTTTAGGGTTTAGGGTTTAGGGTTTAGGGTTTAGGGTTTAGGGTTTAGGGTTTAGGGTTTAGGGTTTAGGGTTTAGGGTTTAGGGTTTAGGGTTTAGGGTTTAGGGTTTAGGGTTTAGGGTTTAGGGTTTAGGGTTTAGGGTTTAGGGTTTAGGGTTTAGGGTTTAGGGTTTAGGGTTTAGGGTTTAGGGTTTAGGGTTTAGGGTTTAGGGTTTAGGGTTTAGGGTTTAGGGTTTAGGGTTTAGGGTTTAGGGTTTAGGGTTTAGGGTTTAGGGTTTAGGGTTTAGGGTTTAGGGTTTAGGGTTTAGGGTTTAGGGTTTAGGGTTTAGGGTTTAGGGTTTAGGGTTTAGGGTTTAGGGTTTAGGGTTTAGGGTTTAGGGTTTAGGGTTTAGGGTTTAGGGTTTAGGGTTTAGGGTTTAGGGTTTAGGGTTTAGGGTTTAGGGTTTAGGGTTTAGGGTTTAGGGTTTAGGGTTTAGGGTTTAGGGTTTAGGGTTTAGGGTTTAGGGTTTAGGGTTTAGGGTTTAGGGTTTAGGGTTTAGGGTTTAGGGTTTAGGGTTTAGGGTTTAGGGTTTAGGGTTTAGGGTTTAGGGTTTAGGGTTTAGGGTTTAGGGTTTAGGGTTTAGGGTTTAGGGTTTAGGGTTTAGGGTTTAGGGTTTAGGGTTTAGGGTTTAGGGTTTAGGGTTTAGGGTTTAGGGTTTAGGGTTTAGGGTTTAGGGTTTAGGGTTTAGGGTTTAGGGTTTAGGGTTTAGGGTTTAGGGTTTAGGGTTTAGGGTTTAGGGTTTAGGGTTTAGGGTTTAGGGTTTAGGGTTTAGGGTTTAGGGTTTAGGGTTTAGGGTTTAGGGTTTAGGGTTTAGGGTTTAGGGTTTAGGGTTTAGGGTTTAGGGTTTAGGGTTTAGGGTTTAGGGTTTAGGGTTTAGGGTTTAGGGTTTAGGGTTTAGGGTTTAGGGTTTAGGGTTTAGGGTTTAGGGTTTAGGGTTTAGGGTTTAGGGTTTAGGGTTTAGGGTTTAGGGTTTAGGGTTTAGGGTTTAGGGTTTAGGGTTTAGGGTTTAGGGTTTAGGGTTTAGGGTTTAGGGTTTAGGGTTTAGGGTTTAGGGTTTAGGGTTTAGGGTTTAGGGTTTAGGGTTTAGGGTTTAGGGTTTAGGGTTTAGGGTTTAGGGTTTAGGGTTTAGGGTTTAGGGTTTAGGGTTTAGGGTTTAGGGTTTAGGGTTTAGGGTTTAGGGTTTAGGGTTTAGGGTTTAGGGTTTAGGGTTTAGGGTTTAGGGTTTAGGGTTTAGGGTTTAGGGTTTAGGGTTTAGGGTTTAGGGTTTAGGGTTTAGGGTTTAGGGTTTAGGGTTTAGGGTTTAGGGTTTAGGGTTTAGGGTTTAGGGTTTAGGGTTTAGGGTTTAGGGTTTAGGGTTTAGGGTTTAGGGTTTAGGGTTTAGGGTTTAGGGTTTAGGGTTTAGGGTTTAGGGTTTAGGGTTTAGGGTTTAGGGTTTAGGGTTTAGGGTTTAGGGTTTAGGGTTTAGGGTTTAGGGTTTAGGGTTTAGGGTTTAGGGTTTAGGGTTTAGGGTTTAGGGTTTAGGGTTTAGGGTTTAGGGTTTAGGGTTTAGGGTTTAGGGTTTAGGGTTTAGGGTTTAGGGTTTAGGGTTTAGGGTTTAGGGTTTAGGGTTTAGGGTTTAGGGTTTAGGGTTTAGGGTTTAGGGTTTAGGGTTTAGGGTTTAGGGTTTAGGGTTTAGGGTTTAGGGTTTAGGGTTTAGGGTTTAGGGTTTAGGGTTTAGGGTTTAGGGTTTAGGGTTTAGGGTTTAGGGTTTAGGGTTTAGGGTTTAGGGTTTAGGGTTTAGGGTTTAGGGTTTAGGGTTTAGGGTTTAGGGTTTAGGGTTTAGGGTTTAGGGTTTAGGGTTTAGGGTTTAGGGTTTAGGGTTTAGGGTTTAGGGTTTAGGGTTTAGGGTTTAGGGTTTAGGGTTTAGGGTTTAGGGTTTAGGGTTTAGGGTTTAGGGTTTAGGGTTTAGGGTTTAGGGTTTAGGGTTTAGGGTTTAGGGTTTAGGGTTTAGGGTTTAGGGTTTAGGGTTTAGGGTTTAGGGTTTAGGGTTTAGGGTTTAGGGTTTAGGGTTTAGGGTTTAGGGTTTAGGGTTTAGGGTTTAGGGTTTAGGGTTTAGGGTTTAGGGTTTAGGGTTTAGGGTTTAGGGTTTAGGGTTTAGGGTTTAGGGTTTAGGGTTTAGGGTTTAGGGTTTAGGGTTTAGGGTTTAGGGTTTAGGGTTTAGGGTTTAGGGTTTAGGGTTTAGGGTTTAGGGTTTAGGGTTTAGGGTTTAGGGTTTAGGGTTTAGGGTTTAGGGTTTAGGGTTTAGGGTTTAGGGTTTAGGGTTTAGGGTTTAGGGTTTAGGGTTTAGGGTTTAGGGTTTAGGGTTTAGGGTTTAGGGTTTAGGGTTTAGGGTTTAGGGTTTAGGGTTTAGGGTTTAGGGTTTAGGGTTTAGGGTTTAGGGTTTAGGGTTTAGGGTTTAGGGTTTAGGGTTTAGGGTTTAGGGTTTAGGGTTTAGGGTTTAGGGTTTAGGGTTTAGGGTTTAGGGTTTAGGGTTTAGGGTTTAGGGTTTAGGGTTTAGGGTTTAGGGTTTAGGGTTTAGGGTTTAGGGTTTAGGGTTTAGGGTTTAGGGTTTAGGGTTTAGGGTTTAGGGTTTAGGGTTTAGGGTTTAGGGTTTAGGGTTTAGGGTTTAGGGTTTAGGGTTTAGGGTTTAGGGTTTAGGGTTTAGGGTTTAGGGTTTAGGGTTTAGGGTTTAGGGTTTAGGGTTTAGGGTTTAGGGTTTAGGGTTTAGGGTTTAGGGTTTAGGGTTTAGGGTTTAGGGTTTAGGGTTTAGGGTTTAGGGTTTAGGGTTTAGGGTTTAGGGTTTAGGGTTTAGGGTTTAGGGTTTAGGGTTTAGGGTTTAGGGTTTAGGGTTTAGGGTTTAGGGTTTAGGGTTTAGGGTTTAGGGTTTAGGGTTTAGGGTTTAGGGTTTAGGGTTTAGGGTTTAGGGTTTAGGGTTTAGGGTTTAGGGTTTAGGGTTTAGGGTTTAGGGTTTAGGGTTTAGGGTTTAGGGTTTAGGGTTTAGGGTTTAGGGTTTAGGGTTTAGGGTTTAGGGTTTAGGGTTTAGGGTTTAGGGTTTAGGGTTTAGGGTTTAGGGTTTAGGGTTTAGGGTTTAGGGTTTAGGGTTTAGGGTTTAGGGTTTAGGGTTTAGGGTTTAGGGTTTAGGGTTTAGGGTTTAGGGTTTAGGGTTTAGGGTTTAGGGTTTAGGGTTTAGGGTTTAGGGTTTAGGGTTTAGGGTTTAGGGTTTAGGGTTTAGGGTTTAGGGTTTAGGGTTTAGGGTTTAGGGTTTAGGGTTTAGGGTTTAGGGTTTAGGGTTTAGGGTTTAGGGTTTAGGGTTTAGGGTTTAGGGTTTAGGGTTTAGGGTTTAGGGTTTAGGGTTTAGGGTTTAGGGTTTAGGGTTTAGGGTTTAGGGTTTAGGGTTTAGGGTTTAGGGTTTAGGGTTTAGGGTTTAGGGTTTAGGGTTTAGGGTTTAGGGTTTAGGGTTTAGGGTTTAGGGTTTAGGGTTTAGGGTTTAGGGTTTAGGGTTTAGGGTTTAGGGTTTAGGGTTTAGGGTTTAGGGTTTAGGGTTTAGGGTTTAGGGTTTAGGGTTTAGGGTTTAGGGTTTAGGGTTTAGGGTTTAGGGTTTAGGGTTTAGGGTTTAGGGTTTAGGGTTTAGGGTTTAGGGTTTAGGGTTTAGGGTTTAGGGTTTAGGGTTTAGGGTTTAGGGTTTAGGGTTTAGGGTTTAGGGTTTAGGGTTTAGGGTTTAGGGTTTAGGGTTTAGGGTTTAGGGTTTAGGGTTTAGGGTTTAGGGTTTAGGGTTTAGGGTTTAGGGTTTAGGGTTTAGGGTTTAGGGTTTAGGGTTTAGGGTTTAGGGTTTAGGGTTTAGGGTTTAGGGTTTAGGGTTTAGGGTTTAGGGTTTAGGGTTTAGGGTTTAGGGTTTAGGGTTTAGGGTTTAGGGTTTAGGGTTTAGGGTTTAGGGTTTAGGGTTTAGGGTTTAGGGTTTAGGGTTTAGGGTTTAGGGTTTAGGGTTTAGGGTTTAGGGTTTAGGGTTTAGGGTTTAGGGTTTAGGGTTTAGGGTTTAGGGTTTAGGGTTTAGGGTTTAGGGTTTAGGGTTTAGGGTTTAGGGTTTAGGGTTTAGGGTTTAGGGTTTAGGGTTTAGGGTTTAGGGTTTAGGGTTTAGGGTTTAGGGTTTAGGGTTTAGGGTTTAGGGTTTAGGGTTTAGGGTTTAGGGTTTAGGGTTTAGGGTTTAGGGTTTAGGGTTTAGGGTTTAGGGTTTAGGGTTTAGGGTTTAGGGTTTAGGGTTTAGGGTTTAGGGTTTAGGGTTTAGGGTTTAGGGTTTAGGGTTTAGGGTTTAGGGTTTAGGGTTTAGGGTTTAGGGTTTAGGGTTTAGGGTTTAGGGTTTAGGGTTTAGGGTTTAGGGTTTAGGGTTTAGGGTTTAGGGTTTAGGGTTTAGGGTTTAGGGTTTAGGGTTTAGGGTTTAGGGTTTAGGGTTTAGGGTTTAGGGTTTAGGGTTTAGGGTTTAGGGTTTAGGGTTTAGGGTTTAGGGTTTAGGGTTTAGGGTTTAGGGTTTAGGGTTTAGGGTTTAGGGTTTAGGGTTTAGGGTTTAGGGTTTAGGGTTTAGGGTTTAGGGTTTAGGGTTTAGGGTTTAGGGTTTAGGGTTTAGGGTTTAGGGTTTAGGGTTTAGGGTTTAGGGTTTAGGGTTTAGGGTTTAGGGTTTAGGGTTTAGGGTTTAGGGTTTAGGGTTTAGGGTTTAGGGTTTAGGGTTTAGGGTTTAGGGTTTAGGGTTTAGGGTTTAGGGTTTAGGGTTTAGGGTTTAGGGTTTAGGGTTTAGGGTTTAGGGTTTAGGGTTTAGGGTTTAGGGTTTAGGGTTTAGGGTTTAGGGTTTAGGGTTTAGGGTTTAGGGTTTAGGGTTTAGGGTTTAGGGTTTAGGGTTTAGGGTTTAGGGTTTAGGGTTTAGGGTTTAGGGTTTAGGGTTTAGGGTTTAGGGTTTAGGGTTTAGGGTTTAGGGTTTAGGGTTTAGGGTTTAGGGTTTAGGGTTTAGGGTTTAGGGTTTAGGGTTTAGGGTTTAGGGTTTAGGGTTTAGGGTTTAGGGTTTAGGGTTTAGGGTTTAGGGTTTAGGGTTTAGGGTTTAGGGTTTAGGGTTTAGGGTTTAGGGTTTAGGGTTTAGGGTTTAGGGTTTAGGGTTTAGGGTTTAGGGTTTAGGGTTTAGGGTTTAGGGTTTAGGGTTTAGGGTTTAGGGTTTAGGGTTTAGGGTTTAGGGTTTAGGGTTTAGGGTTTAGGGTTTAGGGTTTAGGGTTTAGGGTTTAGGGTTTAGGGTTTAGGGTTTAGGGTTTAGGGTTTAGGGTTTAGGGTTTAGGGTTTAGGGTTTAGGGTTTAGGGTTTAGGGTTTAGGGTTTAGGGTTTAGGGTTTAGGGTTTAGGGTTTAGGGTTTAGGGTTTAGGGTTTAGGGTTTAGGGTTTAGGGTTTAGGGTTTAGGGTTTAGGGTTTAGGGTTTAGGGTTTAGGGTTTAGGGTTTAGGGTTTAGGGTTTAGGGTTTAGGGTTTAGGGTTTAGGGTTTAGGGTTTAGGGTTTAGGGTTTAGGGTTTAGGGTTTAGGGTTTAGGGTTTAGGGTTTAGGGTTTAGGGTTTAGGGTTTAGGGTTTAGGGTTTAGGGTTTAGGGTTTAGGGTTTAGGGTTTAGGGTTTAGGGTTTAGGGTTTAGGGTTTAGGGTTTAGGGTTTAGGGTTTAGGGTTTAGGGTTTAGGGTTTAGGGTTTAGGGTTTAGGGTTTAGGGTTTAGGGTTTAGGGTTTAGGGTTTAGGGTTTAGGGTTTAGGGTTTAGGGTTTAGGGTTTAGGGTTTAGGGTTTAGGGTTTAGGGTTTAGGGTTTAGGGTTTAGGGTTTAGGGTTTAGGGTTTAGGGTTTAGGGTTTAGGGTTTAGGGTTTAGGGTTTAGGGTTTAGGGTTTAGGGTTTAGGGTTTAGGGTTTAGGGTTTAGGGTTTAGGGTTTAGGGTTTAGGGTTTAGGGTTTAGGGTTTAGGGTTTAGGGTTTAGGGTTTAGGGTTTAGGGTTTAGGGTTTAGGGTTTAGGGTTTAGGGTTTAGGGTTTAGGGTTTAGGGTTTAGGGTTTAGGGTTTAGGGTTTAGGGTTTAGGGTTTAGGGTTTAGGGTTTAGGGTTTAGGGTTTAGGGTTTAGGGTTTAGGGTTTAGGGTTTAGGGTTTAGGGTTTAGGGTTTAGGGTTTAGGGTTTAGGGTTTAGGGTTTAGGGTTTAGGGTTTAGGGTTTAGGGTTTAGGGTTTAGGGTTTAGGGTTTAGGGTTTAGGGTTTAGGGTTTAGGGTTTAGGGTTTAGGGTTTAGGGTTTAGGGTTTAGGGTTTAGGGTTTAGGGTTTAGGGTTTAGGGTTTAGGGTTTAGGGTTTAGGGTTTAGGGTTTAGGGTTTAGGGTTTAGGGTTTAGGGTTTAGGGTTTAGGGTTTAGGGTTTAGGGTTTAGGGTTTAGGGTTTAGGGTTTAGGGTTTAGGGTTTAGGGTTTAGGGTTTAGGGTTTAGGGTTTAGGGTTTAGGGTTTAGGGTTTAGGGTTTAGGGTTTAGGGTTTAGGGTTTAGGGTTTAGGGTTTAGGGTTTAGGGTTTAGGGTTTAGGGTTTAGGGTTTAGGGTTTAGGGTTTAGGGTTTAGGGTTTAGGGTTTAGGGTTTAGGGTTTAGGGTTTAGGGTTTAGGGTTTAGGGTTTAGGGTTTAGGGTTTAGGGTTTAGGGTTTAGGGTTTAGGGTTTAGGGTTTAGGGTTTAGGGTTTAGGGTTTAGGGTTTAGGGTTTAGGGTTTAGGGTTTAGGGTTTAGGGTTTAGGGTTTAGGGTTTAGGGTTTAGGGTTTAGGGTTTAGGGTTTAGGGTTTAGGGTTTAGGGTTTAGGGTTTAGGGTTTAGGGTTTAGGGTTTAGGGTTTAGGGTTTAGGGTTTAGGGTTTAGGGTTTAGGGTTTAGGGTTTAGGGTTTAGGGTTTAGGGTTTAGGGTTTAGGGTTTAGGGTTTAGGGTTTAGGGTTTAGGGTTTAGGGTTTAGGGTTTAGGGTTTAGGGTTTAGGGTTTAGGGTTTAGGGTTTAGGGTTTAGGGTTTAGGGTTTAGGGTTTAGGGTTTAGGGTTTAGGGTTTAGGGTTTAGGGTTTAGGGTTTAGGGTTTAGGGTTTAGGGTTTAGGGTTTAGGGTTTAGGGTTTAGGGTTTAGGGTTTAGGGTTTAGGGTTTAGGGTTTAGGGTTTAGGGTTTAGGGTTTAGGGTTTAGGGTTTAGGGTTTAGGGTTTAGGGTTTAGGGTTTAGGGTTTAGGGTTTAGGGTTTAGGGTTTAGGGTTTAGGGTTTAGGGTTTAGGGTTTAGGGTTTAGGGTTTAGGGTTTAGGGTTTAGGGTTTAGGGTTTAGGGTTTAGGGTTTAGGGTTTAGGGTTTAGGGTTTAGGGTTTAGGGTTTAGGGTTTAGGGTTTAGGGTTTAGGGTTTAGGGTTTAGGGTTTAGGGTTTAGGGTTTAGGGTTTAGGGTTTAGGGTTTAGGGTTTAGGGTTTAGGGTTTAGGGTTTAGGGTTTAGGGTTTAGGGTTTAGGGTTTAGGGTTTAGGGTTTAGGGTTTAGGGTTTAGGGTTTAGGGTTTAGGGTTTAGGGTTTAGGGTTTAGGGTTTAGGGTTTAGGGTTTAGGGTTTAGGGTTTAGGGTTTAGGGTTTAGGGTTTAGGGTTTAGGGTTTAGGGTTTAGGGTTTAGGGTTTAGGGTTTAGGGTTTAGGGTTTAGGGTTTAGGGTTTAGGGTTTAGGGTTTAGGGTTTAGGGTTTAGGGTTTAGGGTTTAGGGTTTAGGGTTTAGGGTTTAGGGTTTAGGGTTTAGGGTTTAGGGTTTAGGGTTTAGGGTTTAGGGTTTAGGGTTTAGGGTTTAGGGTTTAGGGTTTAGGGTTTAGGGTTTAGGGTTTAGGGTTTAGGGTTTAGGGTTTAGGGTTTAGGGTTTAGGGTTTAGGGTTTAGGGTTTAGGGTTTAGGGTTTAGGGTTTAGGGTTTAGGGTTTAGGGTTTAGGGTTTAGGGTTTAGGGTTTAGGGTTTAGGGTTTAGGGTTTAGGGTTTAGGGTTTAGGGTTTAGGGTTTAGGGTTTAGGGTTTAGGGTTTAGGGTTTAGGGTTTAGGGTTTAGGGTTTAGGGTTTAGGGTTTAGGGTTTAGGGTTTAGGGTTTAGGGTTTAGGGTTTAGGGTTTAGGGTTTAGGGTTTAGGGTTTAGGGTTTAGGGTTTAGGGTTTAGGGTTTAGGGTTTAGGGTTTAGGGTTTAGGGTTTAGGGTTTAGGGTTTAGGGTTTAGGGTTTAGGGTTTAGGGTTTAGGGTTTAGGGTTTAGGGTTTAGGGTTTAGGGTTTAGGGTTTAGGGTTTAGGGTTTAGGGTTTAGGGTTTAGGGTTTAGGGTTTAGGGTTTAGGGTTTAGGGTTTAGGGTTTAGGGTTTAGGGTTTAGGGTTTAGGGTTTAGGGTTTAGGGTTTAGGGTTTAGGGTTTAGGGTTTAGGGTTTAGGGTTTAGGGTTTAGGGTTTAGGGTTTAGGGTTTAGGGTTTAGGGTTTAGGGTTTAGGGTTTAGGGTTTAGGGTTTAGGGTTTAGGGTTTAGGGTTTAGGGTTTAGGGTTTAGGGTTTAGGGTTTAGGGTTTAGGGTTTAGGGTTTAGGGTTTAGGGTTTAGGGTTTAGGGTTTAGGGTTTAGGGTTTAGGGTTTAGGGTTTAGGGTTTAGGGTTTAGGGTTTAGGGTTTAGGGTTTAGGGTTTAGGGTTTAGGGTTTAGGGTTTAGGGTTTAGGGTTTAGGGTTTAGGGTTTAGGGTTTAGGGTTTAGGGTTTAGGGTTTAGGGTTTAGGGTTTAGGGTTTAGGGTTTAGGGTTTAGGGTTTAGGGTTTAGGGTTTAGGGTTTAGGGTTTAGGGTTTAGGGTTTAGGGTTTAGGGTTTAGGGTTTAGGGTTTAGGGTTTAGGGTTTAGGGTTTAGGGTTTAGGGTTTAGGGTTTAGGGTTTAGGGTTTAGGGTTTAGGGTTTAGGGTTTAGGGTTTAGGGTTTAGGGTTTAGGGTTTAGGGTTTAGGGTTTAGGGTTTAGGGTTTAGGGTTTAGGGTTTAGGGTTTAGGGTTTAGGGTTTAGGGTTTAGGGTTTAGGGTTTAGGGTTTAGGGTTTAGGGTTTAGGGTTTAGGGTTTAGGGTTTAGGGTTTAGGGTTTAGGGTTTAGGGTTTAGGGTTTAGGGTTTAGGGTTTAGGGTTTAGGGTTTAGGGTTTAGGGTTTAGGGTTTAGGGTTTAGGGTTTAGGGTTTAGGGTTTAGGGTTTAGGGTTTAGGGTTTAGGGTTTAGGGTTTAGGGTTTAGGGTTTAGGGTTTAGGGTTTAGGGTTTAGGGTTTAGGGTTTAGGGTTTAGGGTTTAGGGTTTAGGGTTTAGGGTTTAGGGTTTAGGGTTTAGGGTTTAGGGTTTAGGGTTTAGGGTTTAGGGTTTAGGGTTTAGGGTTTAGGGTTTAGGGTTTAGGGTTTAGGGTTTAGGGTTTAGGGTTTAGGGTTTAGGGTTTAGGGTTTAGGGTTTAGGGTTTAGGGTTTAGGGTTTAGGGTTTAGGGTTTAGGGTTTAGGGTTTAGGGTTTAGGGTTTAGGGTTTAGGGTTTAGGGTTTAGGGTTTAGGGTTTAGGGTTTAGGGTTTAGGGTTTAGGGTTTAGGGTTTAGGGTTTAGGGTTTAGGGTTTAGGGTTTAGGGTTTAGGGTTTAGGGTTTAGGGTTTAGGGTTTAGGGTTTAGGGTTTAGGGTTTAGGGTTTAGGGTTTAGGGTTTAGGGTTTAGGGTTTAGGGTTTAGGGTTTAGGGTTTAGGGTTTAGGGTTTAGGGTTTAGGGTTTAGGGTTTAGGGTTTAGGGTTTAGGGTTTAGGGTTTAGGGTTTAGGGTTTAGGGTTTAGGGTTTAGGGTTTAGGGTTTAGGGTTTAGGGTTTAGGGTTTAGGGTTTAGGGTTTAGGGTTTAGGGTTTAGGGTTTAGGGTTTAGGGTTTAGGGTTTAGGGTTTAGGGTTTAGGGTTTAGGGTTTAGGGTTTAGGGTTTAGGGTTTAGGGTTTAGGGTTTAGGGTTTAGGGTTTAGGGTTTAGGGTTTAGGGTTTAGGGTTTAGGGTTTAGGGTTTAGGGTTTAGGGTTTAGGGTTTAGGGTTTAGGGTTTAGGGTTTAGGGTTTAGGGTTTAGGGTTTAGGGTTTAGGGTTTAGGGTTTAGGGTTTTAGGGTTTAGGGTTTAGGGTTTAGGGTTTAGGGTTTAGGGTTTAGGGTTTAGGGTTTAGGGTTTAGGGTTTAGGGTTTAGGGTTTAGGGTTTAGGGTTTAGGGTTTAGGGTTTAGGGTTTAGGGTTTAGGGTTTAGGGTTTAGGGTTTAGGGTTTAGGGTTTAGGGTTTAGGGTTTAGGGTTTAGGGTTTAGGGTTTAGGGTTTAGGGTTTAGGGTTTAGGGTTTAGGGTTTAGGGTTTAGGGTTTAGGGTTTAGGGTTTAGGGTTTAGGGTTTAGGGTTTAGGGTTTAGGGTTTAGGGTTTAGGGTTTAGGGTTTAGGGTTTAGGGTTTAGGGTTTAGGGTTTAGGGTTTAGGGTTTAGGGTTTAGGGTTTAGGGTTTAGGGTTTAGGGTTTAGGGTTTAGGGTTTAGGGTTTAGGGTTTAGGGTTTAGGGTTTAGGGTTTAGGGTTTAGGGTTTAGGGTTTAGGGTTTAGGGTTTAGGGTTTAGGGTTTAGGGTTTAGGGTTTAGGGTTTAGGGTTTAGGGTTTAGGGTTTAGGGTTTAGGGTTTAGGGTTTAGGGTTTAGGGTTTAGGGTTTAGGGTTTAGGGTTTAGGGTTTAGGGTTTAGGGTTTAGGGTTTAGGGTTTAGGGTTTAGGGTTTAGGGTTTAGGGTTTAGGGTTTAGGGTTTAGGGTTTAGGGTTTAGGGTTTAGGGTTTAGGGTTTAGGGTTTAGGGTTTAGGGTTTAGGGTTTAGGGTTTAGGGTTTAGGGTTTAGGGTTTAGGGTTTAGGGTTTAGGGTTTAGGGTTTAGGGTTTAGGGTTTAGGGTTTAGGGTTTAGGGTTTAGGGTTTAGGGTTTAGGGTTTAGGGTTTAGGGTTTAGGGTTTAGGGTTTAGGGTTTAGGGTTTAGGGTTTAGGGTTTAGGGTTTAGGGTTTAGGGTTTAGGGTTTAGGGTTTAGGGTTTAGGGTTTAGGGTTTAGGGTTTAGGGTTTAGGGTTTTAGGGTTTAGGGTTTAGGGTTTAGGGTTTAGGGTTTAGGGTTTAGGGTTTAGGGTTTAGGGTTTAGGGTTTAGGGTTTAGGGTTTAGGGTTTAGGGTTTAGGGTTTAGGGTTTAGGGTTTAGGGTTTAGGGTTTAGGGTTTAGGGTTTAGGGTTTAGGGTTTAGGGTTTAGGGTTTAGGGTTTAGGGTTTAGGGTTTAGGGTTTAGGGTTTAGGGTTTAGGGTTTAGGGTTTAGGGTTTAGGGTTTAGGGTTTAGGGTTTAGGGTTTAGGGTTTAGGGTTTAGGGTTTAGGGTTTAGGGTTTAGGGTTTAGGGTTTAGGGTTTAGGGTTTAGGGTTTAGGGTTTAGGGTTTAGGGTTTAGGGTTTAGGGTTTAGGGTTTAGGGTTTAGGGTTTAGGGTTTAGGGTTTAGGGTTTAGGGTTTAGGGTTTAGGGTTTAGGGTTTAGGGTTTAGGGTTTAGGGTTTAGGGTTTAGGGTTTAGGGTTTAGGGTTTAGGGTTTAGGGTTTAGGGTTTAGGGTTTAGGGTTTAGGGTTTAGGGTTTAGGGTTTAGGGTTTAGGGTTTAGGGTTTAGGGTTTAGGGTTTAGGGTTTAGGGTTTAGGGTTTAGGGTTTAGGGTTTAGGGTTTAGGGTTTAGGGTTTAGGGTTTAGGGTTTAGGGTTTAGGGTTTAGGGTTTAGGGTTTAGGGTTTAGGGTTTAGGGTTTAGGGTTTAGGGTTTAGGGTTTAGGGTTTAGGGTTTAGGGTTTAGGGTTTAGGGTTTAGGGTTTAGGGTTTAGGGTTTAGGGTTTAGGGTTTAGGGTTTAGGGTTTAGGGTTTAGGGTTTAGGGTTTAGGGTTTAGGGTTTAGGGTTTAGGGTTTAGGGTTTTAGGGTTTAGGGTTTAGGGTTTAGGGTTTAGGGTTTAGGGTTTAGGGTTTAGGGTTTAGGGTTTAGGGTTTAGGGTTTAGGGTTTAGGGTTTAGGGTTTAGGGTTTAGGGTTTAGGGTTTAGGGTTTAGGGTTTAGGGTTTAGGGTTTAGGGTTTAGGGTTTAGGGTTTAGGGTTTAGGGTTTAGGGTTTAGGGTTTAGGGTTTAGGGTTTAGGGTTTAGGGTTTAGGGTTTAGGGTTTAGGGTTTAGGGTTTAGGGTTTAGGGTTTAGGGTTTAGGGTTTAGGGTTTAGGGTTTAGGGTTTAGGGTTTAGGGTTTAGGGTTTAGGGTTTAGGGTTTAGGGTTTAGGGTTTAGGGTTTAGGGTTTAGGGTTTAGGGTTTAGGGTTTAGGGTTTAGGGTTTAGGGTTTAGGGTTTAGGGTTTAGGGTTTAGGGTTTAGGGTTTAGGGTTTAGGGTTTAGGGTTTAGGGTTTAGGGTTTAGGGTTTAGGGTTTAGGGTTTAGGGTTTAGGGTTTAGGGTTTAGGGTTTAGGGTTTAGGGTTTAGGGTTTAGGGTTTAGGGTTTAGGGTTTAGGGTTTAGGGTTTAGGGTTTAGGGTTTAGGGTTTAGGGTTTAGGGTTTAGGGTTTAGGGTTTAGGGTTTAGGGTTTAGGGTTTAGGGTTTAGGGTTTAGGGTTTAGGGTTTAGGGTTTAGGGTTTAGGGTTTAGGGTTTAGGGTTTAGGGTTTAGGGTTTAGGGTTTAGGGTTTAGGGTTTAGGGTTTAGGGTTTAGGGTTTAGGGTTTAGGGTTTAGGGTTTAGGGTTTAGGGTTTAGGGTTTAGGGTTTAGGGTTTAGGGTTTAGGGTTTAGGGTTTAGGGTTTAGGGTTTAGGGTTTAGGGTTTAGGGTTTAGGGTTTAGGGTTTAGGGTTTAGGGTTTAGGGTTTAGGGTTTAGGGTTTAGGGTTTAGGGTTTAGGGTTTAGGGTTTAGGGTTTAGGGTTTAGGGTTTAGGGTTTAGGGTTTAGGGTTTAGGGTTTAGGGTTTAGGGTTTAGGGTTTAGGGTTTAGGGTTTAGGGTTTAGGGTTTAGGGTTTAGGGTTTAGGGTTTAGGGTTTAGGGTTTAGGGTTTAGGGTTTAGGGTTTAGGGTTTAGGGTTTAGGGTTTAGGGTTTAGGGTTTAGGGTTTAGGGTTTAGGGTTTAGGGTTTAGGGTTTAGGGTTTAGGGTTTAGGGTTTAGGGTTTAGGGTTTAGGGTTTAGGGTTTAGGGTTTAGGGTTTAGGGTTTAGGGTTTAGGGTTTAGGGTTTAGGGTTTAGGGTTTAGGGTTTAGGGTTTAGGGTTTAGGGTTTAGGGTTTAGGGTTTAGGGTTTAGGGTTTAGGGTTTAGGGTTTAGGGTTTAGGGTTTAGGGTTTAGGGTTTAGGGTTTAGGGTTTAGGGTTTAGGGTTTAGGGTTTAGGGTTTAGGGTTTAGGGTTTAGGGTTTAGGGTTTAGGGTTTAGGGTTTAGGGTTTAGGGTTTAGGGTTTAGGGTTTAGGGTTTAGGGTTTAGGGTTTAGGGTTTAGGGTTTAGGGTTTAGGGTTTAGGGTTTAGGGTTTAGGGTTTAGGGTTTAGGGTTTAGGGTTTAGGGTTTAGGGTTTAGGGTTTAGGGTTTAGGGTTTAGGGTTTAGGGTTTAGGGTTTAGGGTTTAGGGTTTAGGGTTTAGGGTTTAGGGTTTAGGGTTTAGGGTTTAGGGTTTAGGGTTTAGGGTTTAGGGTTTAGGGTTTAGGGTTTAGGGTTTAGGGTTTAGGGTTTAGGGTTTAGGGTTTAGGGTTTAGGGTTTAGGGTTTAGGGTTTAGGGTTTAGGGTTTAGGGTTTAGGGTTTAGGGTTTAGGGTTTAGGGTTTAGGGTTTAGGGTTTAGGGTTTAGGGTTTAGGGTTTAGGGTTTAGGGTTTAGGGTTTAGGGTTTAGGGTTTAGGGTTTAGGGTTTAGGGTTTAGGGTTTAGGGTTTAGGGTTTAGGGTTTAGGGTTTAGGGTTTAGGGTTTAGGGTTTAGGGTTTAGGGTTTAGGGTTTAGGGTTTAGGGTTTAGGGTTTAGGGTTTAGGGTTTAGGGTTTAGGGTTTAGGGTTTAGGGTTTAGGGTTTAGGGTTTAGGGTTTAGGGTTTAGGGTTTAGGGTTTAGGGTTTAGGGTTTAGGGTTTAGGGTTTAGGGTTTAGGGTTTAGGGTTTAGGGTTTAGGGTTTAGGGTTTAGGGTTTAGGGTTTAGGGTTTAGGGTTTAGGGTTTAGGGTTTAGGGTTTAGGGTTTAGGGTTTAGGGTTTAGGGTTTAGGGTTTAGGGTTTAGGGTTTAGGGTTTAGGGTTTAGGGTTTAGGGTTTAGGGTTTAGGGTTTAGGGTTTAGGGTTTAGGGTTTAGGGTTTAGGGTTTAGGGTTTAGGGTTTAGGGTTTAGGGTTTAGGGTTTAGGGTTTAGGGTTTAGGGTTTAGGGTTTAGGGTTTAGGGTTTAGGGTTTAGGGTTTAGGGTTTAGGGTTTAGGGTTTAGGGTTTAGGGTTTAGGGTTTAGGGTTTAGGGTTTAGGGTTTAGGGTTTAGGGTTTAGGGTTTAGGGTTTAGGGTTTAGGGTTTAGGGTTTAGGGTTTAGGGTTTAGGGTTTAGGGTTTAGGGTTTAGGGTTTAGGGTTTAGGGTTTAGGGTTTAGGGTTTAGGGTTTAGGGTTTAGGGTTTAGGGTTTAGGGTTTAGGGTTTAGGGTTTAGGGTTTAGGGTTTAGGGTTTAGGGTTTAGGGTTTAGGGTTTAGGGTTTAGGGTTTAGGGTTTAGGGTTTAGGGTTTAGGGTTTAGGGTTTAGGGTTTAGGGTTTAGGGTTTAGGGTTTAGGGTTTAGGGTTTAGGGTTTAGGGTTTAGGGTTTAGGGTTTAGGGTTTAGGGTTTAGGGTTTAGGGTTTAGGGTTTAGGGTTTAGGGTTTAGGGTTTAGGGTTTAGGGTTTAGGGTTTAGGGTTTAGGGTTTAGGGTTTAGGGTTTAGGGTTTAGGGTTTAGGGTTTAGGGTTTAGGGTTTAGGGTTTAGGGTTTAGGGTTTAGGGTTTAGGGTTTAGGGTTTAGGGTTTAGGGTTTAGGGTTTAGGGTTTAGGGTTTAGGGTTTAGGGTTTAGGGTTTAGGGTTTAGGGTTTAGGGTTTAGGGTTTAGGGTTTAGGGTTTAGGGTTTAGGGTTTAGGGTTTAGGGTTTAGGGTTTAGGGTTTAGGGTTTAGGGTTTAGGGTTTAGGGTTTAGGGTTTAGGGTTTAGGGTTTAGGGTTTAGGGTTTAGGGTTTAGGGTTTAGGGTTTAGGGTTTAGGGTTTAGGGTTTAGGGTTTAGGGTTTAGGGTTTAGGGTTTAGGGTTTAGGGTTTAGGGTTTAGGGTTTAGGGTTTAGGGTTTAGGGTTTAGGGTTTAGGGTTTAGGGTTTAGGGTTTAGGGTTTAGGGTTTAGGGTTTAGGGTTTAGGGTTTAGGGTTTAGGGTTTAGGGTTTAGGGTTTAGGGTTTAGGGTTTAGGGTTTAGGGTTTAGGGTTTAGGGTTTAGGGTTTAGGGTTTAGGGTTTAGGGTTTAGGGTTTAGGGTTTAGGGTTTAGGGTTTAGGGTTTAGGGTTTAGGGTTTAGGGTTTAGGGTTTAGGGTTTAGGGTTTAGGGTTTAGGGTTTAGGGTTTAGGGTTTAGGGTTTAGGGTTTAGGGTTTAGGGTTTAGGGTTTAGGGTTTAGGGTTTAGGGTTTAGGGTTTAGGGTTTAGGGTTTAGGGTTTAGGGTTTAGGGTTTAGGGTTTAGGGTTTAGGGTTTAGGGTTTAGGGTTTAGGGTTTAGGGTTTAGGGTTTAGGGTTTAGGGTTTAGGGTTTAGGGTTTAGGGTTTAGGGTTTAGGGTTTAGGGTTTAGGGTTTAGGGTTTAGGGTTTAGGGTTTAGGGTTTAGGGTTTAGGGTTTAGGGTTTAGGGTTTAGGGTTTAGGGTTTAGGGTTTAGGGTTTAGGGTTTAGGGTTTAGGGTTTAGGGTTTAGGGTTTAGGGTTTAGGGTTTAGGGTTTAGGGTTTAGGGTTTAGGGTTTAGGGTTTAGGGTTTAGGGTTTAGGGTTTAGGGTTTAGGGTTTAGGGTTTAGGGTTTAGGGTTTAGGGTTTAGGGTTTAGGGTTTAGGGTTTAGGGTTTAGGGTTTAGGGTTTAGGGTTTAGGGTTTAGGGTTTAGGGTTTAGGGTTTAGGGTTTAGGGTTTAGGGTTTAGGGTTTAGGGTTTAGGGTTTAGGGTTTAGGGTTTAGGGTTTAGGGTTTAGGGTTTAGGGTTTAGGGTTTAGGGTTTAGGGTTTAGGGTTTAGGGTTTAGGGTTTAGGGTTTAGGGTTTAGGGTTTAGGGTTTAGGGTTTAGGGTTTAGGGTTTAGGGTTTAGGGTTTAGGGTTTAGGGTTTAGGGTTTAGGGTTTAGGGTTTAGGGTTTAGGGTTTAGGGTTTAGGGTTTAGGGTTTAGGGTTTAGGGTTTAGGGTTTAGGGTTTAGGGTTTAGGGTTTAGGGTTTAGGGTTTAGGGTTTAGGGTTTAGGGTTTAGGGTTTAGGGTTTAGGGTTTAGGGTTTAGGGTTTAGGGTTTAGGGTTTAGGGTTTAGGGTTTAGGGTTTAGGGTTTAGGGTTTAGGGTTTAGGGTTTAGGGTTTAGGGTTTAGGGTTTAGGGTTTAGGGTTTAGGGTTTAGGGTTTAGGGTTTAGGGTTTAGGGTTTAGGGTTTAGGGTTTAGGGTTTAGGGTTTAGGGTTTAGGGTTTAGGGTTTAGGGTTTAGGGTTTAGGGTTTAGGGTTTAGGGTTTAGGGTTTAGGGTTTAGGGTTTAGGGTTTAGGGTTTAGGGTTTAGGGTTTAGGGTTTAGGGTTTAGGGTTTAGGGTTTAGGGTTTAGGGTTTAGGGTTTAGGGTTTAGGGTTTAGGGTTTAGGGTTTAGGGTTTAGGGTTTAGGGTTTAGGGTTTAGGGTTTAGGGTTTAGGGTTTAGGGTTTAGGGTTTAGGGTTTAGGGTTTAGGGTTTAGGGTTTAGGGTTTAGGGTTTAGGGTTTAGGGTTTAGGGTTTAGGGTTTAGGGTTTAGGGTTTAGGGTTTAGGGTTTAGGGTTTAGGGTTTAGGGTTTAGGGTTTAGGGTTTAGGGTTTAGGGTTTAGGGTTTAGGGTTTAGGGTTTAGGGTTTAGGGTTTAGGGTTTAGGGTTTAGGGTTTAGGGTTTAGGGTTTAGGGTTTAGGGTTTAGGGTTTAGGGTTTAGGGTTTAGGGTTTAGGGTTTAGGGTTTAGGGTTTAGGGTTTAGGGTTTAGGGTTTTAGGGTTTAGGGTTTAGGGTTTAGGGTTTAGGGTTTAGGGTTTAGGGTTTAGGGTTTAGGGTTTAGGGTTTAGGGTTTAGGGTTTAGGGTTTAGGGTTTAGGGTTTAGGGTTTAGGGTTTAGGGTTTAGGGTTTAGGGTTTAGGGTTTAGGGTTTAGGGTTTAGGGTTTAGGGTTTAGGGTTTAGGGTTTAGGGTTTTAGGGTTTAGGGTTTAGGGTTTAGGGTTTAGGGTTTAGGGTTTAGGGTTTAGGGTTTAGGGTTTAGGGTTTAGGGTTTAGGGTTTAGGGTTTAGGGTTTAGGGTTTAGGGTTTAGGGTTTAGGGTTTAGGGTTTAGGGTTTAGGGTTTAGGGTTTAGGGTTTAGGGTTTAGGGTTTAGGGTTTAGGGTTTAGGGTTTAGGGTTTAGGGTTTAGGGTTTAGGGTTTAGGGTTTAGGGTTTAGGGTTTAGGGTTTAGGGTTTAGGGTTTAGGGTTTAGGGTTTAGGGTTTAGGGTTTAGGGTTTAGGGTTTAGGGTTTAGGGTTTAGGGTTTAGGGTTTAGGGTTTAGGGTTTAGGGTTTAGGGTTTAGGGTTTAGGGTTTAGGGTTTAGGGTTTAGGGTTTAGGGTTTAGGGTTTAGGGTTTAGGGTTTAGGGTTTAGGGTTTAGGGTTTAGGGTTTAGGGTTTAGGGTTTAGGGTTTAGGGTTTAGGGTTTAGGGTTTAGGGTTTAGGGTTTAGGGTTTAGGGTTTAGGGTTTAGGGTTTAGGGTTTAGGGTTTAGGGTTTAGGGTTTAGGGTTTAGGGTTTAGGGTTTAGGGTTTAGGGTTTAGGGTTTAGGGTTTAGGGTTTAGGGTTTAGGGTTTAGGGTTTAGGGTTTAGGGTTTAGGGTTTAGGGTTTAGGGTTTAGGGTTTAGGGTTTAGGGTTTAGGGTTTAGGGTTTAGGGTTTAGGGTTTAGGGTTTAGGGTTTAGGGTTTAGGGTTTAGGGTTTAGGGTTTAGGGTTTAGGGTTTAGGGTTTAGGGTTTAGGGTTTAGGGTTTAGGGTTTAGGGTTTAGGGTTTAGGGTTTAGGGTTTAGGGTTTAGGGTTTAGGGTTTAGGGTTTAGGGTTTAGGGTTTAGGGTTTAGGGTTTAGGGTTTAGGGTTTAGGGTTTAGGGTTTAGGGTTTAGGGTTTAGGGTTTAGGGTTTAGGGTTTAGGGTTTAGGGTTTAGGGTTTAGGGTTTAGGGTTTAGGGTTTAGGGTTTAGGGTTTAGGGTTTAGGGTTTAGGGTTTAGGGTTTAGGGTTTAGGGTTTAGGGTTTAGGGTTTAGGGTTTAGGGTTTAGGGTTTAGGGTTTAGGGTTTAGGGTTTAGGGTTTAGGGTTTAGGGTTTAGGGTTTAGGGTTTAGGGTTTAGGGTTTAGGGTTTAGGGTTTAGGGTTTAGGGTTTAGGGTTTAGGGTTTAGGGTTTAGGGTTTAGGGTTTAGGGTTTAGGGTTTAGGGTTTAGGGTTTAGGGTTTAGGGTTTAGGGTTTAGGGTTTAGGGTTTAGGGTTTAGGGTTTAGGGTTTTAGGGTTTTTTAGGGTTTAGGGTTTAGGGTTTAGGGTTTAGGG